>VWPU01014023.1:215481-459305 GCA_013398955.1 Callaeas wilsoni | reverse complement strand
GCCGGCCGCCCGCCGGGGGGGGGCCCTGGAGGGGTCGGTCCTCGGCCGGAGCCGCCGCTGCCGCTCGGGGACGGCGCTCCCCGGCCACTTTCTCTGGCTCCCTCGTCACTCGCCGTGTCTCCCAGCCGCTGAATTTCATCCCTGCGGGAGCAGGGGCGAGGGTCGCTTGCAGCCCGGCATCCTCCGTCCCAGCCTCTTGCCCTCTCTCACCTCCCTTCTCCCCGAGGAACCTCCTTTGCTCCTTTTCTCCTCTGTCGGTCCTCAAGTGCATCAGTAATCCCTGCTGCGGCTGCTGCTGCGGCTGCACCTGGGAACGGCAGGATCTGCAAGTTATTTCTGCACCGGTAAAGCCGTAAGTGAAGAGGAAAAGCCATGTCCAGTACAGGAGAGCAACGTGCCAGGCTGGGTACCAGCCAGCAACTTTTTCCATCGCTGCCGACTGCTGATGAGTGCGAGGGAGAAAGAGCAAGAAGGAGAGCGCAGGAGCGAGGGAGCCGGGCGCTGCCGATTCGGCCGCCGCGGGGTAAACACGGCGAGAACTCCACGTAAAGTTTCAGACTCTTCTATGCTGGATGCAGCCGAGGGGTAGAGGAGATTACTTTCCTCCCCCCTCTTTTTTCCTCCCCTCTTGTTTCCTTTTTCTTCTTTTGCACTTTTCCCTTTTGTGTCTTTTTTCCCCCCTCTTTTTTCTTTCTTTTTTTTTTTTTTTTTTTTTTTTTCCCAAGACTGGTGCTGCTGATCAGGCTTGTGATGGAAGGCAAAGCCACAACCACACGGGGGAGGAGCTGATTTGAAATCAGAGAGAGAGGGAGAGAGAGAGGAGCAAATCCTGGCTGGTGATTTCTCCCGGCTGCCTCTGTGGAAGTCACAGCTCGCTCCTCTCCCGCTCGCTCTCTCTCTGCTCCCTCTCACTTCGCCGCTTCTGCATCACACTCCTCCCGCAGCCGCCCCGCCAGGACGCCCCGTGCCTGTGTCGTGAGTGGCTGGTTACTCACTCCCCCTCTCTCACACACGCCAAAGACGGCTTTACCCCAACTTTTAAACTCGTATCATCCCATCCTTTCCTCCTCTGTGCTTCACATCAGTTCAAACCCCTAATGCCTGCTCTCCAGCATACTGGAACCTCCACACATGGACTGGAAGCAGATGTGCAAAGTGAAGGAACAGTACATGCGTGTGTGTACAGTCTTTCCAGAGGAAATGTTTTAATTCGATTAATTAAGTGGCCTTAAATGTCTGAGCAGGCTCTGAAATGACCCTTTCTTTCTCCCTCCTCCCGTAAGGGGAGTGATGTAAGTGCAACGGAGTTGCTCAGAATAGGCACCTATGCTTGCTTTCACTGGGGGAAAGTCGCATTTCTACCCCTCTGTTTCCTCCTCCGCTTGTGCTTCACTGTACTGTCGTTTACAGTAGCTGCCGACGCTTAAATAAATCACTCATGCACGGCAGAGATGTACCCACATAAATGCTGATGGAGACAGGGACAAGCTTTTGGAAATGAAATGACAGCACTTGGTGGAGAGGGAGATTCCCCTCCAGTGGTTTATCAGCAGAAAGGAGCCCTTGTTGCTCTAGCTGTCTGTCACACTTTTAGGACCAGCAATTTCTCCCCCAGGAGCTGTGCTCCTCTCTCAGTGTATGTCCTCCCCGGGAGCAGTAATAGTGGTGGCCGGAGGAGATCACCAAACGCTGCCTGCAGAGGCTGGTGTCTGCTGGCCACGGGAGCTGCTGGTCCCTGACCACAGACAGCACTGTTGGTGACTGCCTACACTGCAGGACAGGGCCCTCAGCTTTGACAGGCACTTCCAAATGCCCACAGGCGTTAAAACTGGAGGGAATTAAAAGCTCTTCCACTGGAATTTTATTCCATCCCTATCTGCCTGCTCTCACTCATCCCCATTTGATTTACGGGAGAGTTTAGTTTTTAATTAATATTTTTAACATTTCCTTCCTGACACGGAAGACCTTATTGATTTTTTTTTTTTTTTTCTGGCAGGGCAGTTCAGAAAACGATTTACAGATTTGTTCCACATTCTTCTAGAGATTTCACTCAAATGCTCACTGGTGACACATCTTGGGATATTAGCACAAGACCAGAGGTGAAGGGAGACACAGTAATTCACGCTGGGCATAACTTCATGCTGCTTACAACAATGATGGATTGTCTGCAATGTAACCACTTGACCTCAGCTAAATCTACCAATTAACTGCATACCTGTTTCCACATCTCCCAGCTAAATGGTTACTATTAGTTACAGCCTGTCGGGTAATAACAATAATTAACACTCGCACTTAAACAGCTCCTTTCCTTTCCTAAGCCCAAAGCTGCTCACAAAGGCCACTTTTGTTGTATAAATGGAGGAAACTGAGTCACGATATGATCAGGAAAGAAGTAATGATTGTGGAGGTGGAGCTACCTTATTATCAGCACAATCCTTTGTCTTCTGTACAACAGATTGACCAGGTGGGTCTGTCCCAGAGGATCGACTAAAAAGTGTCACCTTCCCAGTACAAGTCTCTTAAGGAGGCTTTAATCTAAAAGAATGAAATTCAGAGATGAGTAGGTGAGACAGAGAAAGGACTTGGAAGAAGGAAATTAGTAAGAGGTCAGAAGAAATTTCTCTTGGGATTGTAATAGAGATTTGCATGCCAATGAGTGGCTAAGGCTAAGGAGAGAAACAATCTAGCTGCCTCATTTAGGCAGATGATTATCTCTGGATTGCGGTGAGTGGCCAGTGGGTGATAGGGATGTGCCCGGTGGAGCACACCTTACACACTGTGCGTACACTACACCTGCAGAGCTCTTCAGCAAATGCACAAGAGTCAGTCATGGAGAGAAAATACTGGATCCAACCTGAGGACCACAGACACATCTTCCAGCATAAACCTTATTGTGGGTGGATACAGGACAGAAGCATACAGTATGAGCCTTCCCCTGAGCCCTATCTTCAAGAATTATCAGTTTAGGAGATTCCAATAACTGCAGAAACTGCACCTGATCCCATACTTTTAATAAGTAGTAGGACTTCTAATGGACCTGTGTTCCCAAAATTTGTCTAATCTATATTTATACTCTTGGTGTCTGAGGCATGCTGTCATAGTCAAGTTTACAATCTGATTATGTGTACTTTTGAATACTCATGGTCTGCACTTATCTGAGAGAGACATTTTAAATCGCTGTAATCTAATCTTGCTGCCAGCCATCTTTTTGCCACAGGTGATGTGATGATTGAGCCGTCAGAGATAAGAAACCGGAGTCTTTGGCACAAAAGAATAATCCCCTGTCCTTTGATGTAAGGGATAGCTTTCTCAGCTGGGAGCAGAGACTCAGCTAAAAAGGAGCTGGTGTGATGTGACTGAACTCCAGGGCTGTGCCCACGAGAAGGGAAAGGCTGCACGCATGGGCATCCTGACCTGAGGCACCACCTGGTCTGATACTTCAATACCACATGTCCAGCTCCAGCATCTGGTGAGAAGGTGTTTTCCGTGAGAGCTGCTACACTGCCTGGTCAGGAGACTGTTCTGTTCATACGGCCAATATTGCCTGGGGGGAGGAGATATCAGCAAGCTGTGGGGGCCATGGAGGCAATCACTGGCAATATAAAACATGATGCCATGAGAGTAAATTAAAACTGCAGGTTTTAGTGGCCTCTTTAGCCTTTGCCTTTGCCAGGATGAGCAGTGGCAGGGGCTTTTCCTCTGCACCAGGAGGAACTACGTCAAAGGCAGAGATCTGCACATACACAAGTGTTGGGGGAGGTTCTTGCTTCTGGGTTCAGAAGAACAAGCTGGAATCTAGTGAAGGGAGTAGATACCATTTCCAGGTATCTGTTACAGTGGAGCAAGCATCTTCCTCAGGATTTATATAGCCTTGAGAAGAGAAGCAGGAACAGCATGAAACGTGGATGAGTACACAAATCTTCACTCGGGACTAGGCAGGTTCTGAGACAGGTGGAAATATGGGCTTGGTCAAGGACATAAATCCTTATGACAATGATTGCAATAATCTACCATCTGCAGGAATCCTTTTCCCTGGAGTGTTTCACACTCGCAGTCAGAGACTACTTGTGGAAAATGTGGTCCTGAGAGACTTCCTGGCTCCACAGTATTCCTGTCTCCTGAAACATGCTAGACGATGTACCCTGCATGATGGAAGCACCTCAGGGACTATGCCAACACTGCCTGTACTGTGATGGAGTAGGAAGGGAGAAAAAGGAATGAAACAGGATACAGAGAAAGAAACAGAATTGTGTGGGCTTAACCAGCTGAGTTTTTAATATGAGGCAGGGGCATAATATAGCCTGGCCTTTTGTGAATCTGTCTTTTAGGCAAAGGAGTATAATCTTTCCCTAGTAAATATTTGTATAATCAGGGTTTTGTGAATTTACACATTTTAAATCATCAGTTTTCTCAGACAAGACTGTGTAATGAAGGGAGACCAAGAAGAATACTGCTCCATTGCTTCCTATCAAGCCATGGTGAGTGATGAATACTGTAGTTTGACATTACACATAATTTCCCCAAACGGAATCTCTGTTAAAAAAAAAATACAAATCAGGATACAACAGGTCTTGTTGCAGTTTCCCCTAGGGAAAAGAAAATTACTTTCAGCTGTAAATATCACAAAAAGATTTTTTTTTTTTTCTGAATAGGGTTTGGATGCTTCATTCTTTAAATATAATAGGAACTAATTATATATATCAAACCAACTATTTCCAAGTGCTTTGTGTTTCACTGAACAAATGGAAATTATTTAGCCATATGGCTTGTTTTGTAGCAATAGGTAATTGTTACATAGGTGTTATTATAAATAAATCCTATAACTTATATTGGGGCAATGCATTTGACACAAAAAGACCAAAATATTTGAAGAAAATCTGTAACTGAAAGAAAATCTCTATCTTCTTTCCACTAAGTTTCATTTCCTTTCTTCAGATTATTTTTGGAAATGTGATTGAACTATTTATTTTTGACACTAATAATTCCTCTAAATTAATTAACATGAAATCTCTCCTTTGTTATTCCACACAATCAAAGCCCAAACCAGTGCTATCCTAAAATTAGGCTGCTGCAGCTTTTAGCAGGGACTCCTATTCATCTGCAAATGTGTTGCGATTTTGCTTTAGTTGCCATAAATATTAAGGGCGAGGGCTTTTTGTTCTTTTACTCCCTCTTGCTGCAGCCTGTTGCAAAGACTGAGGTTTAAAGTAATCTCAAGAAAAGTGCAAGACTGACACTTGATAACTTAGAGAGCGACTTTGCTTTGCTAAATCCTCAGATGGGGAATTCATGCATTCATTTACAGGCAAGGAGGCTGGGTGATGAGCAGATTCAGTTGGTGTGATTGCCTCCAAGTACAGCGAAGGTGCTCAGCACCAACACCTGGTTGCAGTTTTCCACAAATCCTGTTTATATTGAAATATCTAGTCATGCTTACTAGCCAGCAGCTCTCTCTGGAGACAGTAAGAGTTGTCTGGATTTTCTCCTCTGGAAATTCTCTCATGTAATTCCTCTGTTTCACTTCCATGTCTGGGTCCAGAGTGTTTTTGCACCATCCAACCAACCACAAATGGGACAGCAAACCCCACACTCATGGTACAGGGTCTGCACTTTACTCTCTGCATTCAGAGCTCCTTCCTGCTCTTACAGCTGCAGATATTTCCTGGGCCAGCTGTGCCCAGATGTTAAACCAAGAGTGGATTTGCCATGCATTGAAGGGAGCATGTTACTCCCTCCAAATAAGCTCATACTCCCAGCCAGGTGCTGAAGCAATACTCACGTGGCTGCACAACTGCCATATCCATGCTGGTGTTGAATCCAGCACTCTTTACCACAATCCTGGGATTGAATTCCATTTCTTCTCTAGTGACATCTGCTTCTCTGTGCCAGCCTTGAATGTCACTGTTCCAGTGATCCTCTGCCCTTGTGATCTGGACACATCAATCCATTGCCACCCTGTGCTCCTGAGTGTTGCTCTCCTATCAGGGATTACCATGGGATTTAGGAGCGAAGAAAACCACAGGCCACAGAAGACAGTGGATGAGAAAATCTGCTGCTTGAAATTCCCAGCTGACATTCTCTCTTGATCAGCTTTTGCAGCCTAAGAAACCTGGAAAGCTGCCCTGAAAAGCTGGTCTTAGATTCTGCTGGGTTTCATAGCTGGTTGAGCGTAAAGTGGAATTGCAAGAACTGCACTTATACCAGGACTGCATGTACTCAGCTGGTGCTCTGAGCTTGCCGCTGAGGAGAAAACTGAGCTGGAGCCCGCAGACAGAATGAGCTGTATTATAACAACTTTGAAACTAGTAAACATTGGTGAAAGGAAGAAGCCTGAGGTGTATCTTGTAGTCAACTCATTCACCACTGCCAATATGAATGATAACCACAGGGATGACCCAGCAATTGTCACATTTCATCCTGACTGCTTTAAAGCAACCCCATAATACCCAGAAGGTTGTTGCCATCAATAACTAAAATGTATTCCTTGTACACTTCCAACTACATGAAAGACAAGAATGCAACCAGGAAAAATGAGAATGACTTTAGCAAGTCGTGCTCGACCAACCTGATGGTCATCAGCAGCTAAACAGCTGACTGTTCTAACACTGGCTCCAACAGCCGTCTCATGGTAAACTGAGGACTTGTGGGCAGGTTGGAGCAATTGACAGAGCTCTGGAAGCTGGTTGTATTGGAACTGTCAGCAACTGAGAATCAACTGCCTAGAAAATATCTGGGGTTTGCCCTGGGGTTTCTCTTTTCAAATAAGGCAAGCTGCAGATCCTAATGTAATGCTACTACCAGTGGTGGCACTCACTGGCAAACAAAAACTGGGAACTGTTGTGCCATAACATCCTAAATTTGGCCATGCTAGAAAAACTGGCCATTACCTGACTCTCTCTGTAGTTCACGTGGGCACATGTATCTGTTCTATATCTGACTCTCAGCAAGTTCCTTTCTCTCCTTTTTGTTGTGTGGAGATGCAAACTGCAAACTTTCCTTTCCCTAACCAACAGAGGGTCTTTGCAGCTATTCACAATCATTTGCAAGTTGCTTATCTGTGTCCACTGAGTCATTTTCATTCCATCATCTTCTAGTCCTTTCCAGTTCCTCCGGAGAATCATGGCTGCTGGATGCCTCTGATTGTCTTGCAACCTTGCAAATCTGCAATTTGAAGCAGACTGATCAAGTGCAGATAATAGTTTCCTGTGAACAATAAATTTCAGTCAGAGACTGACTAACCTTCCACAGAGTCAAGATACTTCCGTAACATAAATCTTAAAAGCCTAAAAGGCATAAAAATCACTTGTATTTTCTTCCATTTTCAGAGAATACTGAACTTTAGTCATCACTGGGGAAGATCGCCTGACATTCTCTCAGCTCTGGGTTTATCTGCATTGACAGGACAATAAAAATTCTTGTCTATCACTCTACTGCCATCACCTTTGGCTTCTGCACTTGGTTGTGGAAGAATTTAATGGAGGTAAGAGAATAATGATGAAGAGAAAAAGATTACAAACTTAATGGCCTGTGAATGGTGTTTATAGTTTGTCATCGTTACAGATGGTGTTTTCTTGCTTTTGCACCTTGCTTGATTTCTCTTAGACAGAAGTGTTGATGAAGTAGAAGTTCCAGGTACAACTAAAGATAAAATTTCTAATAGAAGAAAGAAACCTTTTTACTTTAAACTACCTTTTCACTGCAAGAAAAGTAAAAAATATATGAAAAAAATGAGAACCCTTGAGGCTGATGGGAGATGTGAGCTTGCTCATTGACAGTATTTTATTTCAGAACTAAAAAAATGACCAGAAAAAAATTTCTGTGAGGCAACTCTGTCCTGCTTCACTGATGCATGGTTTCTTAAGTCATGGTCAGAAATCCATTTTGGAGACAGTTACATCACTCACAGGTCAACCAGCAGAGTTTTCCATGCACACACTGCTCTGGTACACAATCAGGAGAGAAGGATCCAGTCTTCGGTTAAACATTAATTCAGCCATTTCTGCCTAAAACAAGGTAGGGGATTCTCACATGAATTTTGCTGCTGGATGATAAGCAGTGCAGACATCCACATCTGAGCAGCGCAGTGCATAGTCAGACACCTTCCCTACTGGGGCAGCTGTTTGGGAACTTAATGTTTCATAGGATCTATCTGGCCAGAATCCAAGGCAGATGAAGAGAGAGAAACTTCCCCTCACCTTTTCTCCCTCCAGCCTGGCAGCTCCTTCAGCAGCCTCTCGGATCTGTGGCATCCAGCTATGATTTTGTAGCTTGGTGGGACAGGGAGAGATACAGCCTCTAACGAGGGAGGAAGAAACAGTGAAGAGAGACAGCTCGTCAGTCCCACCTTTGGAGAGAAACTCTGATCTTCCAGAAGGAAGGATTTGGAATGGGTAGTGGAAAATCAAGGGAAAATGCAAAGAAGATCTGTATTTCTTTGTTGTCAATCTTTTCGTCATGAATCATGTCGTGAATTTCAGGCTCCTGATGTCATGGGTTTATGTAAGATTATAAACAGTCTTTGTTTTATATTCTTTCTTTAAAAAAAATAAGAAAAATGAACTAGTTCTCTTAACTTTTGGTAACAGTATGAAGACAAATCTCCTATTTGCTCGAAATCTAATCTGGAGTGTTCCAACACAAAAAACAAAGCAAAAGCAGTAAAATTAAAATATTCTATTTGAGTACTTCAGAAAGGAAGCATTTCTCTTTCTTTTTCTTTTTCTTTTTTTTTGCCTTTAAAAATACTTTCTGGAGCTATTTTTGCGAGCCACAAAGATTTTTTTAAATATGTATGTTTAAAACAAATAAGTTCATCTGTAGATATATAAAAGGGAAACAAAAAGTGTTTTTCTAGCTGGACAATCTGTTACAATCATCTTGAAATTAATATTAGATTTCTGAATCTCTTTGGTCACTTTTTTAAATTCCATTTGGCATGGAATTAAAAAAAATCAGTTATTCATATGATTTAAATTAATTGAGATGCTTTCCAGAACACCTTGCAATATAAAAATAATTTCTTTCCATAAGTTTGGTACTAGATTTTTTTTCTTGCCCACAGCTCTTAGCAATTTATCTGGGACATCTGTGGGTGTAGCACCTGAAAGATTAAAGCTCATATACAAATATTTGCTTCTGGTAAACAGGACACTGATAATGTAATTTTAGGGTTAAACTTGATATTATGTATAAAAGGACTCTATAAAATAATTTCAAAAAAGTTAAAAATTATGTCAGATTTTGATCAATGCCTTGAACAAAAAAGAGAAAGAAATCCCCTCATCATCAATAAAAAAACCCTTTCATCTAGATGAATGAGATTTATTAAATAAAGGTGATGAAAAAACAATAACTCTGTCAGTTTAATACATTTTACACACAAAGGTCAATAAATAGCCCAAGTAATGGAAGGAACTCATAAGCGATGCTTCTGCTGATTTCATTGCAAGCATTTCCTGAGATTACATTTATTTTTGTGAGTATTGTTGCTTGGATAGCTCTGTGTGTTTAATATCTACTCTCACATCAAGAAAGCTTAGGGGAAAAACTCCATTTGCATGTATTTTCATGCAATTAATAATAATTCAGGGTTTGTGCTTTTTTTATGCCAAAACCGTGCTTGCCAGTGTTTGCAGCCCTCCAAACGCACACATTAGTCCAAGTCTGAATCACTCTGATTTTCCCCTCTGTTTGAAACAATGTTTGTTCAAAAGATATTAAGTGTGCTTCTCTTTTGTCTTCATTCAATCCAGAGTCGTTTTTAACATTTTTATCCAGACTCCTTGATATTCTGCTTTAAAATGGCCTCAATTTTCCAGTCTGACTAAGTCTCCGCGTGCATTTTGGTTCCTTTATGCCTGATTGCAATCAGTGGGAGTCTCTTCATTGATTTCAATGGAGTTTGGATCAAGTTCATTTGCAGCATAACTTACATATGTTTGCTGTCGTGGAATAAGCCGGCTGTCAGGGCAGCAGCATCCAGGCAACTTGAGAGAACAAGGAATAAATTCAGGATCTCAGATCTTGCTTGGGAGGAACTTAAGCAAGTCCTAGTTTATTCGTGGTGACTGCCCTAAATAACACATCTTGAGTGTCTGCCCTTTAACTGCAGTAAAAGCTTCTTTTCTGACTCAGGCTCTCCCAGTAGTCAGCTCATTTTAATATTTATTACGGTGCCTCTGTCTTCTGCAAGACTTCCTTACCATGATTTCAAATACTCATTGACACACTGGACATTTTGGTGTTTTCAGCATCTGTTGACTCTTTGAGGTGCAAACGCTACGTCTTTTATAGTTTGGTTCTTTTTTCACTTTCCAAAAGACATAAAAATTAAAAAACAAGGCATGGGGCCTGGATCGTTGTGTTGGTTTGTTTTGTTTTGCCATATAGGTGCATCATTCTGCACAATCTTATTTCATCTTCGTTGTTGTTTTTGCCAGACAATGTAATTATCTTGATTGGTGGGTGGCCAACAAAGTTTTAATTAGATCCAGGGGGATTTGAGCAGGACTATGTATTAAAAAAAATGCAAAACAACATCGCTAGAATTATTGTTTATTTATGTTGTGAGGCATCCTTTGTGAAATATGACGTTGCCTCTTTGCATTTCCAGTTCTGCCCTCTCTCTTGCTGCCTTGCTCTTTCCCTTGGTTCACAGGGAACGGTGGACTGGCGTTAACATCCTTGCACTGAGCCAACCCTGCCAAGCTGTTGCTGCTATAAAATGTCCAGCAGCTCAGCCCCTGCCAAACAGAGCCATTGATCCTCCAGCTTGTGCCAGTTCAGAGGAGCATAGGATGCATATCCAGCTTTTTGGAAGGGCTGACAAGTGATTTGGGGCAGGCGATTGGCATGGACATCAGTGAGCAACACTGAAGGCAGGCAGAGGACTGCACTCAGGAGATCTTTCTGGCTGGTTATAGTTATTAGCTTTTGACTGGAAAAGGGCTGTTTTTTATTTATTCAGTAATCTAAAAATATCCTGGTAATGAATTAACCTGAGTAGGGGGAGGGGGTCAAAAAACAACGCATATTGATTTTCTAAAAGCAGGCAGGAATGCCGTTATTTTCCAATTAACATTCAGCATTAGAGAACAATCCAGCTGGAAAGAACCAGCTAAGCAATTCCAAGCTTTTTTCTTCCTGCACTTTTTCTAGTGATACTTTTCTCATTTAACTTCTTAAAAAAGAAAGACCCTAATAACAATTTAGGCCGGTTCTGTGGCTGATAGAGATTAACTTGTTGCAGTTGCCACTGCAAGTTCCCAACTTGCCCGCTTGCCAGTGGGGTGGCTATGGAATAACTATGGTATGAATCCAACTGTTCCTGCTGAATCAGAAGGAATGTTCATCTAATAAAGGCTGTTCCTGCTCCAGTACTGGAGAAAAGTGTGAGACAAACCATCTGAATGCAGTATTCATATAAGGAAGCTTCTCTATAAAACTCAGAGCAGGTCTGGGATTCTGGTGGGACTGGTGATGAGCTCTAGTCTGATTTTGGCTGAGTCACCCTTTTATTTCCGCTTCTCTTTTTTATTCTGTCTGGTATAGTGTGCATGGCTCTTCCTTCTTATGGCTTAGCATACTCAAGGCTCGCCGGATTCAACAGCAAACAATGAGTAAAAATGGTATCATCACATCCAGCCCCTTCAAGTCCCCTTTAGTGGCCACTGAGTGCATGGCTACAGCGGAATGGTGTGACCAGGAGCAGCCTCTGCCCCAAACCCAACACGCCACCGGCCCTCCAGCGAGACCAAGCACTGGATGCTGCAGCTCATGCTATGCACCCAAAGCAATGAGCACTGATAACAGGGAAGCAAATTGGAAGCAGGGAAATTACCATTTTCTGAGTAAACGTGTACACATGGGTCAACAGACATTCGCATAAATTGAGATCCTTATTTTTTAAACAGGTTTCTGAGGTGCTATCTGAGTTTTCAAGTTTTCTGTGCTTTCTGAATTTTTATTTTGCTCTCTTGCAAGTTGCCCTTTTCAAATTCTTAACTTGTGCAGGAGTGAATTCTACTGAGTTTAAGCAAGAGCAGAGGTTGTTTGGCCAACAGCACATGCTGTATTTCCATGTAATTTGTCCCTTTCCTCCCAAATGCTCGAGGGAATCTGGCTGTAGAGAGTCCATATTGGGGCTTTACCTGGTATACAAGTTGTAGAAACAGGTGCTGAAATACAATTCAGATTTTGCAAATCTTGCACTTGGCAAAGCATTTGGAAAAACTACAAGCACCCATTACTACTATACTGAGATGGAAACTTTGCCAGATATTTCTGAACAGTTTTGCATAAATTTCAATATATATGTTCTTATGTAGCAAATGTTTATTTAGCTATCACTGTATTTTTCATTTAGGGGTTTAGGAAGGGCCCAGGGAGAGCGACAAAACCACCAGCTTTTGCTGAGGAATGATATGCCCCGCAGCCATACTGTGTATTTAGAGTCTGGAGACAAATTTTAGGGCCTGGATTTATTTATAGTGTTTAATAGATGCTTTGATAATTATTTGCATGGGAATGGAAAACAAATTCTCCAGATTAAAAACCATAAAGAAAGCTTGTTTGGATTAGCATGATCAACCGAAAGCATCCATTTGATTCTTGGTATATATATATATAATTTACTGAGCTGCAAAATAAACACACTCTACTGTTCCTCTGTTGAAGGCTCCAGCTGTAAATATTTCATTACTTTAAAAATATATTGCTATTAGATATGTCTTTTAATATTCAGCAGAATAAAGTTTTATAAAATAAAATAAAATAAAAATTAAATATAGTTTCTGTTTCCTGAACCTTTTTTAAACATAAAATTTCAGTTGGGTGAAAATTGCTGTTCCACCTGTTGGGTGCCAGCAGAATTGTCCCACAGCTAAGTAGGGGTTTTTTATTAGCTTTGAAGGCATAATCAACCCCTGCTCTTACAAATGCAGGTGTAATCACATCATGACCTGCTCTGTCTCCCCCTGTCCTGCTTGCAGTTCATCATCACCTCTAAGGAAAACAGGTCTGCTCCTCGTTATTACGCAAGGCGACAAAGACTAGAGGAGGGAAGGGGGAAATTCGTCAGGCAAACAGAAACATCATCCACAACAGGAGACAAAAGCAGAGCACAGACTCCCTCTGTTCATGAAGTACTGAAAATATTCACAAGCATCCTGGGAAAAAGGACTTGTGACAAAGGTTGGGAGTTTTCATGGCACAAAGGGCCCATGGGGACGTTACAGAAAGGCAGGCAGTGACCTGGTGACACCGACATTAGAGCTTTTCTTTATACAACCAGACTCTTCTAGTGATCTTCCTGCCTTACTTGAAATGGACAAAACCCGTGCTTCTGTAGAGGATTTCAGGATGGTTTCTTCCTGACTTTGACGAAGAAAAAATAAGGAATTCTTTGGTGGTTTTCCATTGTTGGAATGATTTTTCTGGGGAAAAACAACAACAACAACAAACCAAAACAACAAAAACCTGAGGTGTCTGGGGAATAATTTGATAGTGTTGGGGTGGTTCTTTTTATTCAGGAATTGATGGGTTTTGCTGTCAAAAACCCGACACTGTAAGAACAGGATTAAATATGAGTGCATAGATACATAGGAAGATTTTTCTTCTGTGTGTATTATTCCAAAGCCACAAATAATCACGTCTGTAAGGAACTCATTTGCTGCCCACGTAGAACTTTGGCAGCAGGTACACCAACTCTTCCACTTCTCAGTAATAGGTCCCCATAAAACAGTGTGCCTGAACATTGTGAAGTACCATTTTTTCAAATTTATTATTGTGCTTTTTGAAATCCTTAAGGAGCCCCAAATGGAACATTGAACAAAGACCACAGTCCCTTCCTATAAAAAGTTGCAGTCCAAATTATCCAAGTGTTAAGAGAATTTAGCCTGTACACAGAGGAGTTGAAAGCCACTCAACACTAAATCAGTGTAAATTATGTGGCTGGAACAAAACTTCACACTAAAAAATTACAGGATTAAGCCTACAGATTACATTGTTAATGTTGGTTGCTTTCAAAACATGTCAACAGATATCCCCTCTTCCTCCACTGAGCATTTAGACAGTAAAACACCTGAGAAAGGTGCTGCTTTGCAGATTTGCAAAATTCTTCTGAAGCTTTTTTCTCTTTCTATGAGCCCCAAAGAACTGTTTTGGTCCTCAGCTATGAATTACCTTTGCAAAGTAAATTTCTTATATAGGAACAGCTGCATAGATTAGGGTTTCTAACATTGACATAAGAGTACTTTGTGTCACTTCAAGAGCCATTGAAAACTCTCATGAAATACTGACATTTCAAGGCAGACTTCTTTTGCAGAAATCTGAAATAACTTCAACCGATTTTACATCTGATCAAAACTCAAAACACAGATTCTCTGACGGCTGCAATCTGTCTCACTATTTTATTATTTCTTAACAGTGTTATAGTGGTTTTGACAAACATTGAGATGTTAAAATAGGTTTTTTTCATATTAAAATGTATATTGAGTTATAGGAAAAGTTTCATGCTTGTGGAAAATTACATACAATCTTCATGTGCACACTCTGAATCCTCAATTGGAATAATAACCTGAAAATGAGACAAATTTCCCTCATTTGCTCATGTATGCAAATTAGGCACAGAGCACCTGAACTGAAATTATGAACTGACAATATATATCACATATGGTAGAAGTCGTTCAAAATATTAATATATTTATGGAGAATTTAGAGAGTCTGAAAAAGCTGTCAAGAGAACGCCTGCAGTGTTGCTTCCTATGACAGTATCAGGTAATTTATCACCATTTCAGCTACATCCTGTTCACAGCGATGCTCCTTGAAAGTGCTAACATAGAATTCTCAAAAAGCCTGTTATCTGGCTTCTTGGATTCCTCAACTACTGTCTGAAGAGCTGATAGTGCATCACACCGGAGAAAAGCCATGAACAGAGAGGTGTCATTGCTCTGACTGCACTCAAGTTCACGTCCAGCTCACACTCCACCTCTTCTCCTCCAGGTTCATTTCAGAGATGGTATTTCTTACTTTCTTCTGTTCTCTGCTGTCCTCTCTACTTCCTCACAGCAATAAAGTCTGAGGATGTAGCCAGGGGAAAGAAGTGACTTCCTGAGCTGGACGAATGCTCACCTTGTTAGTTACCCTGTGGCACTGCAGATGCCAAGGAAGGAAGATAAGCCTTGGACAGTCATGCAGTAATTCTCCTTCAGAACACTCTAATCTCCAGCACTTTGCAGCTCAAGGACTGCCCAAACCAAACACGATTCATGTACGTGCAGTAAATCTGAGTAGACTTGCCTCCATGAATTTGTGCAGCCTCCGCTTGAATCTGCAAACTCTACATATCCCCAACACCCTGGAGCAAGGAATTTCGTAGCTACACCCTGTATGAAGAATGACCTCTTTTGGTTTCTCTTGAACATGCCAGGTTCTGGCTATTCATGTATCAGATAAGGGACAGAACAAGTGGTCCAACCTTCTCTCACCAGTCAGAAAGAAAAACATTTCTCTACAAAAGGTTATCCACATCTACTAGAACCTAGCCAAGCATTGGCTAAATATGACATAAAGTTAATCAGCATTTTATACACTTCCAGGTGAAAGTCTAGAAAATCCACAGCATTTGTTTTTCACTCCAAATCATCTCGATTTCAAGGACATTTATATCCTGTCTTTCTACACCACACTTAGCTAAAGCATGCCTCATTAGCTCACATGCAAGTCTTCATGCCTCCATAACCTAAATTTCTTTTCTCACCTTCCTCAGACGATATTTCTTACCTCATTGTTGAAGCTCAAATTGATTTACTGCCCCCAAACACAATTCAGATGCTCTACGCTTTCCTGGCCCCTTTAAACTCTCCTCGATGGCAACGGGTATGGAAGTGCTGTTCAGGTCCTTGCATTTAACATCATTTGATTCTTCTCTCTCTGTCCTCCATCTCCCTCACCTCCCCTTATTTGTATTCTCATCAGTGTCACATTAAATGCTGTGGAACACGCTTTTAGGGTAATAACAGGCCTGAAGTTTATGAAAAAAAAAGATTGATATCAGCTTCATAAAACTCAGGGGAAGTAATATCTTTTCTGTGCCTTGCCATCCCTTTAACTGCAGTTACCTTTATACATTGTGGAGGGAGAAAAGAGTGGGAAAAAAAAAGGGGGAGGAAAAAGGTGATATCTCCAAGCAGCAGTGGGATTTTGGAACCTGGTGTGCCATTAATTTCTTTATCGCTTTAACAGCAAGGAAGTTGCACTTGCTTCTTTGTGTATTTCAGTGGTGTGTTCCTTTCAAGGGCTTGGTAATCTTTTTCCTTAAATGTCAGTAGATTCTGAAATGCTCAAGCTTTGTAACCAGTAGTTTATAGCCGTCACACACCAAAAGGGCAGCAGATGAAGAAACTGTCTATTATTGTAAAGAAATTGAATATATGCCAGGTATCAGGATGGAATGAGAAACGAGGCAGTGAAATCAGGCTGGAGTTTTACACTGATGCCCAAGCTGGTGGCACCCGGGTACCCCTGTGAACCTGCACCAGGATGAATGATCTCCCTCAGCTGTTTATCTGCAAGCTGGTGCTTCTGAATATGAACCAAAAGGCACTTTTGGATGGGTGAGGGTCATACTCACCCCGTGCATTAATGGCTTTGACTACAGGACTTGATTTAGGATCTATCACTTATTTCAGCACCCATTCGATCAGACCTCACTGCTCCAGAGCTGTACCTGTGTCAAACGCAGCCTGCTGCAGCTGCAGGAGGGGAGGGTGGGCTGCAGACCTCACAAAGCTCAAGGACTCTGGCACAGCAATCCCTTTTAGGGTTGTACACCGGTTGAACCGCATGAGGCTTTTGAGCAAAACCTCCCTGCTTTTATTCCAGGAGACACTGGAGAGGCCAAGGGAGGTAATAGACCACTCAGCCTTACGGCACCTGGAGACACTCTCTCATCAGGAAATTGCCCATATGCCTTAAAGCAGCATCTCCCATATTCCTGTATTTTTCCAAATCAGTGCCTTAGCAAAATTTTTTCAAATAATTTCTCTTTCAATGGCCTGTTTTTCTATTCCCAAGTCACAGTTTAACCTTTGGTTTTGCAGGTTGGAAGACTGATGTGGGTACATTTAAGATGAGAAAAGCTTTTTCTATTTATTTTTCTTCCCTTTTTTGTTGCAGTCATTTTTTGGGGTTTTTACTCTTGATAGTAGATATTAAATTCGACAAAAAAGTAAAAGCCATTGCATTTCAGCTTTCTGCTTCACTGCCTCTAAATACTTGATTTCCACTTTTTATTATTTTTTAGATGCTTCCAATTTAGCTAAACTTGCTAAAATGGACAGATGAGGGGTAGGAGAACCTGAAGAAACAAGCTACCTTGCCAAAACCATCCCACTAATCCCATCAACTAGTCCACGTTTGCCAGAAGCAATTGCAAAACAACAAACAGGCTTTTTATTTTTAAAATTGGCCGAATTGTCCTGGCTCCACATTCCCCAAGTGCCAACAGGCAAATTGCTGTAATACAGCTATCCCAGCAGAGGCGTCATTCCTAGCTTAGTAAAGCCAGTGGGAGTTTCTGCACAGGCTTTTCTCTGAGCTCAGGAACAGATCACACAGACACTTAACCCACAGCCCTTCACAGGGATATGCCAATAGGTGTCCGCTTGGTGCTCGGCGTCCCAAGATGGAAGGTAAGGAGATCATTTTGAAATCCTGAGTTCAGGTAATATATTTGTCCATTTTTGTCTGCATTCTTCTCCCCTCCTGCCTTTTTAGTTTGTTTTCTGTCTGGGGGAAGAGTTTTCCGAATGTGTCCACCTCTGCTAGGTGGGTGATGACTGACCAGGCAAAAAGAGAAGGCAGCCAGAAGGTTGCAATGTCAAAGAAATTGATGGAGGATTAATAGCTCTCAAAGAGCTGTGTTGTCAGATAATCACTGAATGCAGTGACTGAGTACAGGCCTTTCCCCAGTAATTCCAATATCAGGCTCATCAAAGTGTGTTCTTAGTCACAAATGTGTAAAAATCAAGTAATTCTCAGAAAAGTGTTTAATAAACACACACTACCTGTCCTAGAGGACTTTGGAGCATGATTGAAAAGCTTTTACAAGGATCATAGCTTGCTCTGAAAGGGTAATACAGCCACAGCTCTTAAACCAATCGTCCTTTGGGTTGCAGAGCGAAAAGACATTGCAGAGCTGAGTTAACCATCAAAAGAAATTGAGTAAAACAGCCCAAACTGACTGACCAGCCTTTGGGTTTAGAGTAGGTGCTTCCTTTCTGAAAAATACTGAAGAATGAAGTATTTTTTCTTCCAGATAAGAGGACCTCTTAGGACATAGCACAGGCTGACCCAGTTGAAATTAAGTAGTTCTATAAATGCCATGGATTTGTTATAGGAAGCTAGAAATGCCCCGACCTCAAATCAGATCCAAGCTTTGGAGAAACACATAAATAGATTGAATGAAACTTGTTGGTTGGAGAAATATCTCCAAACTGGTGAATTAATATTGCAGACCAGAGGATTATTCACTGGAAAGCTGAGGGGATTTTGGCTGGGTATATAGCTACTGGATTTAATCTCTAGCCTGTGCTGCCTTTGCTCTCCCAGCCCACCTCCTACAGCTGCTGGGATTTGGCTCCTTCTCTGCAGTCTAACAGCGTTAGGAGTACATCAAACAGCACTTGAGGAGCTGCTTGTGGCACTTGATAAACAGCTCTGGACGCAGCACTGTTAATGTGTCTGGAGATGTGCTGCTGAGGGACGCCTCAGGAGTTACCTCTGCCCCTCTGTGGGCTTCTCCCCACTTGGATGTCGGGGCTGCATCCGTCTGGAGTCAGAGGCAACGGCTGGTAAATAACAAGAAGTATCAAGAGGGAGCAGATGAGGGGAAGAGACACAATTTACTGAATAATAATGCCAGAATTCAGTGCCCCAGAGCTCTTTGATTTAGCCATTTCAGGGACTGCCAGCCCACAAAGCAGCACTTCACCTGCTACAAGAACATTGCAAATCTGAGTAAGGACGAGGAGAAAGTGTGCAGATCATATCCTGGGACATAGAGCAGGCAAATATTTAAACCCTTAGCCAACTGCTTCTCAGAACCATCCTTCTCCTGCCACTGCAGTCCCTTCCATCACTGCTATTTATCTGAAAATGGAGACAGTAAAAGCAGCTGTAAAGAAGATGAAATCTATTTGGTCTTGGGTTCATTGACAGAGGCCAGAAACAGCCGCAGTAATCTCATATTGCTTGATGGGAAGAACATGTGGAGACTTGGAAGTTCAGCAATCCTGAGTATGTACAAGAAAACAGTTTGCTCAAGGAAAATGTTGAAAATCACTGTAGTAGATGTTCTTTCTACCTAAAAGATGAGTTTGGTGACCCTGAAGCATGGTGGCTGGATCCAGTCCCAAATGGCTACCAAAGCACTTGAACCAAATATGTAGGCATTTATCTCCAGAGATGGTCAAAAGAGCCTGTGAAAGCAGCACAGACAAATACTTAACACACGGCTGTTCCCATGAAAGCTTTTGCAATTATTGCAGCTCAACATCAAACTCTACTGACTGCAAGCAATTCTTACTTTAAGACATTTCTACTCTTCACTTCTACTTCCTGAGGACAGAAACACTCTCAGCCTTTTTACTGTTCTACAAGGAGGCTTGAGCAATTAACTTTGTTTTACCACCCAGTTCAGAGTGGGTGAAGGTTTCAGACATAAACTGAAGGAGCATCCACGGGTGCAGTGAAAAGCAGAGTCGTGAAGATCCTTTCATGATTCACTTTGGTGACCCTATCCTTTCTCCCCCTTTGACCTTTCAGAAATATTTCAACTCTGAAACAAACTGCAAATCTATTCTTTCCTCTTCCCCACCCTATTCCACCCTGGCTTTTTAAGGTTCTCTCTGTCCTAATTTTATCTCCAGTGCTGTACATCACATATGTGCTGTTAGCATTCCCACAGAGGCCACAATTTTTCACCAGCTCATAAGGACACACGCTTTGATGCAATCCAGTAGGAGCCATTTATACAGACATATGAGTCAAAATGAACGGGAGAATCCGTTGGTTCATCTGAAGTTATAAATCACACCCAGCATCCTACATTTCCATAGCAGAATATCTACATTACTTTTTTGAGCATTGTGTGTGCATATATATACGGATATACATACACATATAAACCCCACACATATATGATATGTATATCTGGAAGTACACACACACTGCACGTTGATATACAAAGTGTATGTTATTGGCTTCCCTGCTTCCCTGATTTTTCAAAGTTATCTCTCTTTTTTCTGATAATAGCACTCAGGAGCTGTGAAAATGGGTATTTTTGGATATATGACATCCCAACTTCCCAAACATTACATAAGACATATATGTGAATGTACTGTTGTTTGCACTTTAATAGTTATTCCTCTAATTCTGTAGTTGAAGGTCTTAATTCAATTTTGTTTCTGATCCAATAAGGATTCATTACGAAAGAAAAAGATTTCTCCTTCCTCGTGCTTTGTAACAGGAGTCTCAGCAGGCACATCATATTTTCTATCCTGCAGGCATAGGTTTGACTTACCTTTTTCCTCACAAAACTGTGTTGGAGTCAGCTTGATTATAGGTAAATTTCCATATGGAAGGAAAGAAACACAGAAGAAAATGCTGGAACCTGACTGCCCTCTGCAAATGTCCATTGATTAACTCAGTTATCTTCGTGGTTCTAGGATATCCTGATTTCAGTGTACCACTGCAACATAATAAACAATCAGGCTGCTGCTATTTATTTCTTTATTACTGGTAACAGAAAGACACCAACGCAGTGCAAGGAGAGGAAATTGTCTCTTGGTAAAGATTAAAACTGTAATTTGGGATCTTGTTCAAAGACATGGTCTAATTAAAAAAAAAAAATCTATTAAAGAGCTACAAAAAGATCTATGTGTCTAGTCATCAGTCAGACATTATTAAAATAGTTCAAGCTATTGTTTGCTATTTTTTCACCCCTAGGAACTTTAAAAAGAACAATATTTTTAAAATAGTCCTAAAATGAAGAAGTGGTCAAAAGTTTTGAAACTCATACAGAGAGAGAAAAAAACTAAATAAACCTTGGGCATCCAGTTTCACTGAATTGTTAAATAAAACATCTCAAAGATCCTGTGCCACACAAAAAAACAAACAAACAACAACAACAAAAAAAGAGATGGTTGGTTTTGTTGGCTCTGATTCTGAAAAGATCTCGTATCAGCACTAGTTTTTAGGAAATTCCATTTCAGTGTCATCATGAGGAATTCCTGAGAGAGGTCCTGTGCTCCAGGCAAACCTTTGCCTGTTTTGGCATGGGGGAAGAAAATCTCAGGCACATATATTCCAACATAAAGTCCAATTTTATCTGTGCAAATTCCAAGCAGTTCTGGTCTCACTCTGCCTCTGCTTAAGCATTCTGCAGTAAACAGTCTACATGAAAATTCTCATCTCTCAAACCATAAAGAACACGAGAGGTTATAGCCTCAGCACAGAGCTGCTCTGCCTCTCAGCTCAACCTGTAGACGTGCCCCTCTCCAGCCCATTCCCAGCATGGAACTCAAGTGCCAACACACCCTGAGTTACAAAAGTGCTGCAGGAAAGGTGATCCCAAAAACAGGCTCAAGCCAAAGGAGAGAGCTCCTTTATCCCATCTCTCTTGCTCTCAATGGATCTTCATGACCAAATTGCAGCCTCCAACTTCTGCATTTACTTGGACAGGGTGTGTGAGAATTCATCAATGTTTGTTACACTTCGTGTCCTGTGATCCTGAGGTCTTCTGTCCTGTGGTCACAACTTTGGGCAGCAAAGTCTTTTCTTCTTTCCTCTGTTTGAGGTCAGTTTTGACTTTACTTTCAAATGCTGCACCTCTGAGGAATTACGCACACGCACACCATGGGCTGCCTCACAGCACCTTCAGTTCTCCACCAAGCCAGAGTAAAAACACTCTGTAAATGGGCCCGGTAGAAAAACCTACAAATAAAGCATTGATCAGGAAGGAACAAGCCTAGAGCATGTATTAGAAATAATCACTTTCTCATCATTTGCTAGATGACACTAATGGAAAACCTTAAAAAAATAACTTCAAATATTGGATGAAATTATGTTTATGGGTTTTTCCCCTCCATAGAAAGCCAGTTTTATTTCCACTAAGTCTGATGTTCCCTTTTTTTGCTTTAAAAACAGAATAAATAAGTATTGTACCAGAGCCTAAAAGCAGAGTTAATTAAAAAGACCAAGATAATTGACAATTCAATAGCGAACTGCTAGTGCAAGCTCTGAAGTTTAAATTGGAGTTTGAAATTCCTCCAGGTTTTGCTAATCTTTGATGCCCAAGGGAACAAAAGAAGTTTTTGTTTGGGGAAAATTTATGATTTTTACATGACAATCCCCTTTATTTAGTCTGATTTCCTAAGGAAATAGGATACTTTGTCATACTGTCAGTCATTCCTCCCTTAATTCCTTTTGAACACACTTGCCAATTTCAAACACATTTGAAAGGGAGATAAGTCCCAGGAATAGTGACGTCTTGCAAGTTTCCCTGAAGTGCCAGGATAAAGGAGTGAGCTGTGAAGGGCTGGATCCATCCAGAGAGGGGCAGGGAGCCCTCAGCTGCTGCGCACCCTGTCTGGGAAGCAGAGCTGGCAAGCCAGCATGGGCAGGGATCCAAGGAAGCCGCAGGGGACCAGGATGAGTAAAGGGAGCTGCTGCTGTTCTGCTGGGAGAAGCAACAGCTCCAAGTGCACACGTAACCTGACTCTTCTGGCTCTGCTGCTTGTGAAATTCACAGTTAATTTTCCTGATCTCAAATTTCATCTTTTTTTTTTTTTTCCCCTCCCTTCAAAGTAATTTTCTGTTGTAGATTCAAGGTACTGAAAGTTTTCATTGAGTCATGGAAGAAGAGACAGCCATTTACTAAATGCCATGCCATGTGGAGAACAGCTATGAGTGGTTGGGTTTTACTAATATTATTATTATTAGTGGTAGTAGTATTAATACTTTATTATTTAGACATCTGTTGACTTTCAACTAAGACATGATTATTTAAACCAAAACAAAACATATTTTAGAGCAAATATTTTCAAATATTTGTTTTTGTTGTTGGCCAAACTCACTTCTGTCTCATCACAAGGTAGTCTACACTGGTAAATTTGTAAAATCCATGCAGAGCAGAGATTACAGGCAGACAGAGAAGGGATAGGGAAACAAAATAGCCATGCTGTAGATTCTAAAAAACATACTTACTCATATAGAAAATGACAGGTATATTAGGGGAAAAAAAAGGATTAATTTCTTCAGCTGTAAAGGACCTCACAGTCTATTACCATCAGCCTTTGGAAGCCAGTAGCCATCATGGCAGATGCCTTTTCTTTTCCAGTACTTCAAGAAATTAAACTGTCAGTCTTCATTTCAGCTGGTGGTTTCACCACGACACGATGCTGTGCTTAAGAGGGTTTGAATTCAAAATAATTCCCTTGGCTTCACTGTCTCCCTGTATCGGATCGGTATCTCCTGATGAAATCCAGGATATTGCATTCGAGACATCAAGGCAAATGAGGGCTGGCAAGCATGAGGTTGTGTTGTATTTTTGGCAATGAAATGCTCCTACTGGAAACCCTGGAGGACATCCAGAGCCTTAAGCTCCATTTTATCATCTGGGCTGGGGAACAAGTACTTTAAGCAATTTGAGATAGGACCCTCTCCCCTCAGTCAAGACAACGTCACAAGGGACTACTACTCCCTTGCAGTTGTACATAGTTTGGCAGCGTTACACTCATGATAAATCTCTTTTGTCTGCCTTCTGAGAGAGGCAACAGAAAATGACTACTTAGAGTGTCATTACAGTACAAACTTACTTCTCTTGGTCTTTCCATAAATTTTGCTGTTTAACACTGCAGCTGTGCAAACTGTTAGTGACTCTTTGTGTCCCCAGGGAGTGTGAATTTGAGGGGGAAAGTGAGGACAGTGTGAGCTCTCCACATCTGGATGTGGAACTCCTAATTCAGGTGGCAGTGTGTACTGCGGGATCAAGGGAGGTCTCTTTCCTCCCAAAGCTTTATGATTTAGTGGTGACTCGGTAAAATTCTCACCAGGCCAAAGGTGGGATGTGAAGAGGTCTCTTGTATTTAACTCTGAGGGAAACCTGTCAGTGACACTCAACACACTTAAACAATTATTGCCCTCCAATTGGAAACAGAAATTCACATTTCAGAATTACCTAGGAAAAAGTCTGAATAGTTAGGACCCTACTTCGGGACTAGTGAAGATCCATGGGATTTGCTAGATCCCTTCTGCTTTTCTAACCTCCTAAAGAAACTCATACACGTTGCCCTGAGTTTTGTTGTGACCCTCATTCCAAGTCGCTCAGAGATGCTTTAAAGGCTGGTGTCAAACACTGAGTCCTCTGAGGATTAAGGGCTGTATAGGCAGAAAAATATTTCTTCCCAGAAATAGTCCCATGCTCTGAAGTGTAAGGATTGATAACCCCTGTAAATTTTCTCTTTCCCGGTGCAACTGCTGATGTTATTCATATTCATGTAAGTACCTAATCCTTCCCTGAATTATTTGCCTTATATCAACTTGAGTTCACAAAATAATTTTACGGGTAAGTGCCATTTTCACCCCTAAACTTTCCAGAATGCTCTTGCCAGTGGCTTTTTAGCAAAGTACTGATTTAAGGCTGATGGTTTGCACTTTGGAAACCACAGGCTCACTTTTTATGGAAAAAAAGAGACCAGACAGGTCTGATGGCTTACATTCCAGTAACAACAAAACTCATTGACCAGGAACAAAAATGACCTGATTGCAGAGAAAAACATCCCAGAGCAACTAAGAAACTTTCTTCTAAAGACATTTTAAAAATGCAGTGGAGAAAGTAGTTTGGACTATTAACTCTTCCTGGACATATCCCTCTCTGCTCTGCACACTCCTCATCCATTGGTAGAAGTACATGCAAATATGTTGCTTTTCCTTTAAGGGCTGCCATAGATTTTTCTGTACTTTTAGAGCAAGGAAAGAAGAAATTTTAATGCTTTGAAATCACCTTTAGCTCTTCAGACCCTGGAAGAGGAAGGAGAATACCACATCATGACATGTCCTGTTACCTGCCCTATCGGACAGCACTCACAGGCTCATCACTTCCCTTTGTGCTTCCACACCCAACAACATTTAAGCCTGCCCTTACAACTGTTTATACAATCACTGCACAGCAGAACCTCTCATGTGCTGAGACACAAAACGACACCTGCATTTTGTCATTTTGTCTGTTACGGCAATGTTTACCAGCACTGAATTTATTTCAGGGAAAAATGAAACAAATGTAAAGACTTAGCAGAAAGTAGGTTACCACAAAATGGGAGAGTCTGATCACTTAGCATTTCAGGCAGGTGTAGTGGCTGCTAACTTGATGGCTTTCCAGGAGTGTGGAGTAGGCAGTGATTAGCAGTGTCTCCAAATCTGGTCTGGCACTGTTGTTGGACACAACGTCCAGTGGGTTTTTTTGAAAATAAAGTATATACAATACACATTTTCTTTAAACAAAAACGACTGTTAAAAATGTGTTTTAGGATTGCTTAGGTTAGTTCAGCAGAGATATAAAACCTGGCCTTAAGTAGTACAAGAAGATCGGGGGATGGGCTCTTTTTGAAAGCATTTGACATCTTGAAAAAAATGGCTTTATTTTGAAAGAATCTACTTAACTTAGAAAATCTATTTTCCTTGTGTTTTAGGCTGTGATCCATTATCTAGTGTCCTGGAAGTTCATTTACACTGTAAGAAAAATAAAATCACCGGTGATATGAGACTGCTAATCTCTTCAGTGTATACTCTTCTATTTTTAAAACGCACATACCCAGGCTCTGTTTTTCCTGAACAGTGCAGCAATAAACAAAAATAAGTAGTGTCCTTGGCCACAAATCGCTGACAGAAATCAGAAAGTCTGTCACTTCATGGTTTTTATTCCACCCCACAAGTTTCTTATTATTATCATCCCCTTGCCAGTCCTCTTCTTAGCTGTCCCGTTTGCCCAAGCCCTAGAGCTTTCAGACCTGAAATATCTTCTCCGCTCTCTCTGCAGAACATACACTTCAATGAATTTATTCTGCTTTACCTACAGCCCAATGCAATGGATGGTGGTTTCAGGGTTTGAAGTTCCTTCACGGCTTCAGGAGGTTTAACTGGCTTTTCCGCTGGGCTCGGCTCCCCGGAGCACCCAGGAGCCTGTGACTGACCAGCTCCAAGCCACACCACTGGTGTCCTTCAGCATTGCAACACTGGCCAACATGATATTTTGACATGCAGGAGAGAAGAATGAAACCATTTTGCTGCTCAGAAAAAGCCCAGTAAGGACATTTCTGTTCTTTCCATTTTTCATCTTTTGTGAAAGTCCACGAGGGTATTTGCTAGCACTGATTGATTGATCAGCTTCTAGGACTGACATTTTTCTGTGTATCCAATTAAATTTGCACATGCACTGATTTCTAACACCTGCCCTCTTTCTCAGGCTTTTTTCCCTTCTCTGTGGGTAGGTCAGAGAGAACGAGATTAAGATTACACAGAATAGGGAAACTAATCCAGAGAGAGAACTGAAGGAGTAAAAATAAAATCTGTTTTAAGGAATACGACAGTTCTTTCTGTAGATATTTACAGAATCCCAGAAAGTAATTAACTGGCAATGAAAAACAACTTCTGTCTCAACTACTCACCACAGACAGAAAGAACAAACATTTAGAGAATTTACGCTAATGCAGTCACCAACCTAGACATTGCTTTTACACAGCTCTTTGTGCTTGTTCTTGAAACCAGAGGGAAAAAAAAATATTTCTATGCTCCAATTAAATGTGAATTCATTTGTATTTTTCCTCATCAAGTGTCATAATGAAAGAGGGGAAATGAAATATAACTTTACTGTTCAATCAGTCAAAGCTGACAACCAACAATAAAAGCCATTAATCTAAATTAGCAGCACAAGAAAAGAATGACACAACATTGTCTCCAGGACTGGATGGAATTGGTACCTATCACTGAGGGCCACCTGATGAATTCTGAGTCACTGTTAATTTGCAAGGATCATGATTGCAATTTACTATTGCACATGATACTTCCTGCTTTTCAGAACAAATTGTCCAAGCACATACCACCAATTGGAACATGTTTTTAGAAGATGAGCATGCCATCTGAAAGCATCAGATCTTTTCATGGGGCATGTAGTCAGCTCTTGAAAAAAAAACCAGACAGTTATTTTTCCATTTCCCTCCCCAAACCCCCAGAGTTTTTTAACGTGCTGCCTCTGTCCCCAGAGTCCTGTTCAAACAGCTTTCCAAGCCATTCTTGCTTCCTTCCTGGAGGTTCTACATGGCAGATGGTGATATTCCTGCTGCTCTCTGGCCATACACCTGGGCTGCTTTGTTTCCAGTAGGAAAAAGCAGTGTGGAAACAGATCACTACCTCGGAAACTCTCTGACTTCAGAGGATTTCCAAGGGTTCCTGCAGCTGGCAAGCACCTTAGAGCTGCTCCAGAGGCATCCTATGCAGTTTATCACTGCAGGATTCCGTGTCTGGTGATCCCAGTCAGCTGTGGGCTGCCTCTCAACAAAATGAAAAATCCTCCATGCAATCCAAAAGCTACAGGAGAGATCCAGCAGTACCTTCTCATCTAACCCTTCCCTTTTTCTTCACAAGCAGCACAGACAGCCCTCCCTCTTTAAAAAATCCTCCCTATGCTTCTGTTTGAATTGCTTGTAATGACCCACTCAGGCATGCATTACTCCTTGAAATGCAAACGTGATCATCTAACAGTACTCGGCATGATGAAGCACAAAAAATGCTTCCACAAATGTTTGTTTATTTGTTCCTGCACAAGAAAATGTATGGTGGAAATCTCTTGCAATCTAGGTGCCTTGAGTAGAAGGTTAAAGAACTGTGGTTTTTCAATTCGATGCCTGTCTGAAGCCTCTAATTCCAAATTGTATTTGATCTGAAAAATCCAAAACTGCTCCAAAAACCAAACAAACAAACTCACAAAAAAACCCCCACAAGGAATACAAACAAGAAAAACCCACAAACAAACAGAAAACCCATAAGCAAAAAGAAAGAAAAGAAAAGAAAGAAAAGAAAACACATATATATGTATATATTTTACTGGATAGACAGGGACCTGAATATTTTCCTCATACTGAATATAAGCCCCAGTGTCTTATTTACATTATGGGGTTCATTCTCTAAGCCTTAGCAATTTGTTGATTAAGGACAGAGACTGGAGAAGCAACCTTCAGCTCTCCATAGTACAGAGTATTTAGGCCCTTAACACCTGCTTCAGAGCATTAAAGCTTCCTATTACATGATACTAAATTAATTGCTCAAGAAGATGTTGTGCAACAAAATTCATAGGACTCAGCAAAATTTGTACAATGTTGGAAACTTTGTCCTCTTTTTGTAACCAATGAAACCTACTCAGTATCACCTCTGGAGTTTGGGAAATAATTTGCTGCATCCTGAGTGGATACCTCTCTTAATTTGTGGATGAATTGATGGATCACACATGACTGATTGCACTTAGAGGAGCGACTCTGATTTAATGGCAGCCTAGACTCTGGGTGCAGTTATTAATGCTTCATTAAGCTGGTGCAATGAAAATCATCTTGGGTTTCAAACTGACTCTGTTTATAAACGCTAGAGAGAAGCAGGTACTTACAGATTATGATTTATTTAATTTTAAAATATTTCTTTGTCATAGGATGTATAAAACATGTTCTCAAAGTACATTTTGTGTCCATGGACTCCAGAGGGAGCGGAGGATAAGCACGTTAGGAGGCTGTCTATATACCTACAGTGTACATATGAAGATGATGGCTAATTCAAGTGTTTTGAGCCAAGGACCAACACAAAGGCCAGGATGGTAAAACCCTAGCTGAGATGTTCAGTTCCAGACTAGTGCTGGAATTTGGTACTGGGAGAGACTGAGGTGTTAATGGTTAGTGGCTCGAACATTGCTAAGATCAGTGAAGGACTTTGCCCACTATGGCAAACTGCTCATCTGCAACCACCAAAACCTCCCCCTGCCCTCCAAATATGCAGCTGTGAATTCCTGTGAGCATGGAAAGGTGCTGAGCTCCCTGTGTTCAGTCAGCTGAGTGGCTCTCTGGGCTCCGCTCCCTGCTGTGAGCGTGTCTCCCCGACTGCAGAGGCACCCAGTGAGCACGGGATGCAGACACCTAAATGAATCTCTCTTAATATGGAACTGAATCCTGTTCCAGGAGCACAGTACTTGCAGAGATGTTACAATAGGCATTATGCCTGTAAATAGGCATCATTAATCCAACTGTTCTAACAGATGCTGTAAAAAATAAGGGCAAAATCTCTGCAGTCTTCCGGAGAGAAATTCCACTGGTGCAGTCTGTTTGGAACATCTGTGATTTCTGTAATTATTGCCTGTTTTTCCTGCTCAGATGTGCCTATGCCCAGATAAAGCATTTCCAAAATGATAAACAGAGGAATAAAAGGCTGAAAAGACACTTGTTGTTAATTATTTGCATTTAAGGCGGTGTATAATTAGTTTTACAATTGCTAAGGCATTGACAGCAAGCAATTGCTGTCTTCAGTCCACCCATAAACAAGCTTCTCAGTTAGTAATTAGAAGAGACCACACATGCTATGGATTACTGTAGCTGTATAATGACATGGGCTTTACCTTTGCTTTTTACTTTGTGTATTTGTTTGGGATTTTGTTCAGTGCTTTGTGATTCCCTCCTCATCCATTCCAGTCAGCACACCTGAGTTCAGAACATCCTTTATTGAAAATAGGAGGGTCGCATTGATTGGAGCATTTAAAAGAGACCATTTGAGAAGACAGCTTAGGAAATGATAGAGATTGTTAAATTAGAATGCAGCCCATTCCCAGTAGAAAGGAAAAAGTCAACACAGCACCAAGTCTAGCAAGGTGACATTCTCCCAAACATCATTAGCTGCAAAGGCATGGACTTAGGTAAGAATCTGATGGACTTCTTTCTTAGGCTGCAGTGTGACATACATTCATCTTGGAAAGGAATACACACACATTCATTTCCTATCCATGGGAAAGAGTCTGATCTTCTGGGAAAAAAGTGCTAGCAGTAGCAGTTTGGTTTCCAGAACTCTCCCAGTGGTGAGGAGGGGCTGGCAGAAGTGGAAATGATGTGAAGATGAGCTCACAGTGAATGACTGATAGTCAAAATACAGAGAATGGTATTAATAGTGTTGTCAAAATACAAAGCAAGTCCATAACTTTGCAGAAGTTAAAGGGTTCTCACTTGTATTTATTTCTTTTTCCCCTAAAGAGCTCTTAAGAGATGACAAAAATGCTAAATTCTCCTGATTTTTCTTCTCTGTGTGAATCACTGTCACAATCTTAGGGGCCCCTTCTCTTGCTAATTTCTGGAGAGCTAATGGCACAGTGTTACCACCCTCACACAGACACATACACAAATGCTTCCCCCACTATACACAGACATTATGTCATGTCATCTTTGTACTACCTACATAATAAAGGAGAAGTGCCCAAGAAATATTCAATTATAAGTATGTCATTTTTATAGATCTGAAAGTTTTATCGTTTTCAAACTTTCACCTCCGCTCCTGCAGATACATTTTTTTTAATAAGTTTGGAAAAATGAATCACAAACCCATGAGAAATACATCTATTTATTAATGCCTCATGGCCTGCTGTCAAAAGACTGGTGTAGAAACAAGTTAATAGCCTATACATTCTGTTCTGGCAGATTACAGGTTTTTCTTACAAGCGGATTAACACAAAGGCACAATTATCCTTTCAATTGCATTTTTACATATAGCATAGCATAATGTAGAGTTCATCCATGGAACTGCGTATTTTTTGTGATGTGTTCAGTGAACCTGGAGATTACAAAGGAACTTGCTGAGGCAGAAGAACACGGGTTAAAAAAAAGGAAGCAAATTTGCCGAAGACACACAAATTGAAAAAGCTGGGAATGGATTTCACGTTTCTCGGTTTTTCATTTAGTGTATTACAAAGTGCAACATCCTATTTTCCCTCTTTAAGCATCTTTATGATCACTCCTATGAAAGTTTACTAATAAAACAGTATATTTTATAGATGCATGTACTGGTGCTCCCACCTTTTGTCTTCCATGCATGAGTCAACTAATTATACAAAGGGCACAGGCTCTTAATTTTCCCTAGTATGAGATGAGAGCTTGGGGTTTTTTTTCAATTTTCAGGAACACACTCATGCACTCTGCATGGAAAACCCCAAGTTCACAGAACAATGAAAGATAATTTTTATATTGTGTAGGAAAAATACCCTTTTTACACCCTGCTGGCATATTTCTATGAGGAGAAATCCCCAGCTTCATGCAAGTATGAATGAGAATATTAGCTCCCTATGTCATAAACCAGTCTTGCACTGAAGTGGCAAGGTATGGCAATGCTCTGTAATACATGATAAAATACTCTCCTTACAATAAATAGTAGATGGTGAGCTTCTGTCTTGTGGGCAACATGCTCTGTGAGCTACCTCACCATGGGGAAGAATAAACTCTGCCCTGTAATAATTCTCAGCATACAGCTGCAGCTGATGCAAACCAGGACAGGCTTAGGAAAGAAAGCTGGTTGCAGCATATTCCTGCTAGGATAGATGGGAGGTGTATCCACTCAACAGAGCTGAGTTGGTGGGAGAGAAATACATGCAGTTCTGCTCTGGGTTGCAAGTGGAAGATGTCTCTTACTTCCCTGGAGCCCCTCTGGGGATGCAGCTACCCCTAATGATGGACTCGGAGCTCCCAGGGCCATGGTGGCCATCCCCTGGGCTGACACAGGGAGTACAGCCACCCTGCTCCCCTGATGAGTCACCTGTTAAAAGATGCATGACTAGAGACCAAAAATACTTGACATAACCTCCAGGCTACAGCTGAGCAGGTAAAAGATGTTGCACATGGAACATTCTTTTCTCTATGACAAAAAGGTTTTTTTCTTCCCAATTTCTTTCTTTTCATTATTCTGGAAAGTGAAGAGAAGGGGTCAAAAAGTAATAACAAGAAATTGTATGTTCATCTACCTAATCAAATTCTCTAACTAAAAAATCTATCACATTTACTACTGAGTTGGTTGCTGTGCCATTCAGAGGACTTTTCCTGTCTTTTCACAGTCACAGATTATTCTGAGTTGGAAGAGACCTGCAAGGATCATTGAGTCCAATTCAGGCCCATCCAGAGATTGAACCCACAGTACTGGTGTTATTAGCACCATGCTTTAACCAGCTGAGCTAATCTCAGGGTCAGGTTTTATCACCCTCCAGCTTCATGCTCAGCACTTCTAACATATCCAGTATTTTTTCTGATACTGAGTTTGTCATTTGCACCCACAAGTTTTATTTCTTCCTTTGTTCTACTTGTTGACCACTGCCTGCCAAGCTGGAAGTGGAAGACACACTGCCATCTTCCTTTTACTTTTCTCTACTGTTACTTTTCCTTGCATTCCTGCCTCATGTGTGAGTAAGTTAATACCTTTTTTTGGTGGTTTTCTTATTGTGTTTTGCCTTTTTACATCAAATCTCATAACATTTTTGTTTTCATTGCTAATGTTCCATGTTAGGTCTCTTGGCAATATGTCCTTACCCTAACTATAACAGATTATCTTTTCAAAGATATTTCAACACAATCAGATCCCAGCTTCACCAGGACAAGGGATATTTCCTTTGAGAACCCTAGCATAGGAAATAACCACAATCAATCCCTAGCCCTTTCTACAAAATAGGAATTATTGTTCCCTTTGACCAACAAAGAACGAGACACAAAGTGCAGAGGTAACTGCTAGAATAAGCCAGATCAACACAGGAAAAAGGTTCACAGTTATCCCAGTGCTCAAATGATCAAAACATCTGCATTAAAAAATAATTCAGAATGTAGTGCTTATCATACTTCACCCACATCAAAAGGCTAAGAGAAAGTTCCTCACTGATTTTGAATCATGTGACCAGAAATTCACTCAACTTTTGAGTCACAGAAGGAACAAGAAATTCTTGTAGCATGCAGTGCTTCATGGGAGGTGTATTTTGGTACAGAGGTCATGGCTGTGGAATTACTGGGATGCAAAACACTTGTAGTCAGGAACCAGTGAGCCCCATGACTGGAGAAAACACAGCTGGAATGGATGAAAACAAATCCTCCCACATTCATCTGTCTAAACTAAGTACACAGAATCGCAAACACTGAAAAGTGTTATCTTAATCACAATAGCCCAAACATAAGATGTCACAGTTCCCAAGTGACAATCTTCAGGCAGAGCCTTAGAGATCCTATGGAGAGCTGTGAGCTCCTGCAGAGGTCACAAGAAAGGAAGTCCAGCCCAGATTCTCAAAGCTGCATTAAGTATTTTTTAGTTTGTTCTTTCTTAAAAGTTTCTGGGAAATCTCTTTTTGGGGCAGAAGTAGGGAACAACACTGTTATTAAAACAGTTATTCAAACAGATGGTTTTCCACTTTGGACTTCTTTCTGCCAAAAGAAGGGCCCAAATAGTGTGGGAAAGAGAAAAAAATCCTAGGTCAACATATCTCTGATCGTGTTTCTCCTGCAGTCTATAGCCAAATTTTGCTGCTCACATTCGGATCTCCTTTTGTGAGTACAGATTAATCTCATAAATTGAAAGGCAGCTCACAGCACATATTGCCCACAAGACGGAAGCCCACCATATACTATTTATTGAAAGACAGAAAGAATTATTTTTAGTTTGTGGAACTCAACTAGAGAGAAGCAGATATAGATCAGTTAGCAGAGACGGGTGCCTGCATATTAAAAATAGATTAAGATCAATAAATGGATAACTGAAACATCTATTAAAACATTTCCACCTAATATAAGGACATGTATAGCTGTATAATTGAAATATGTTTTCTGTCCATATTTCTATGAGATAAAGAATTTCAATGAAAACATAAAGCACAGAATGATATTGCTCACTGTTAATTATCCAGCAAATAGGATTATTATTTTCTTTTTAAGTGATTTTTGCCTGAGTGCGTTCTAGTACATGACTTCAGATATGCATCTGGAGAATGCAAATCTCTATCAATCCACTGTCTGGGAAACAGATGGAAAAAGGGAGAACAGGTTCTACCAGCACTTTCCCTCTTGTTTGGAAGGAGCTGCTCTTTTAGGACTACCAGAAAAATGTTTTACTTTATGCTCTCCCCTTTCTTGTCCTTATTTTCCCATCTTTGCCTCCATGATCCTTCCCGTGCTTTACTCTCTGAGGCATTAAAGTTGTTAGCATTTTCTTACTGTCCAGAAACTAGAGCACAGTATCATTTTAAGCATATCATGAAGCAGATTTGTGATCAGTGCTGGCATAATTGGGAAAATAGAAGCATAAGATTTCCCGAGCTAAAAATAGAATTGTAAAAGATTAATCAGCCTTTTTACTATTTATAGTGCATAGAGACTAAGTGTGAAAGAAAATATTTAGTAAACTAACATTATGGGGTATTTTAAATATTAATCAAAATGTAATGCAGGCTTTGAAAGTGTCTTGGATCCTTGGAACTGGGCTCATACAGAGATATATTTCTTATGTACAAGCTTTAGACTCCAGCTCTGCTTCTGAGCTTTGTGATAGGATCCTGCTCTAAACATGCTCAAAGTTCAGTCAGAACCATAGAATAAGTTCCAAAAAGTCAAGTTTAATACCAAAAAGACACAGTTTTCTATACTTTTTGCAAGACCACTTATCTCCAGGGATGGCTCTCTATTTCTGAGGAAACTGGTGGAACACCAAACTAATACACCTGAGAAAAAAAAAAAGGACTAAGAGAAGGGTACACAGCTTTGGGGAACTCTCATGTGACAACTTAATTTCTTTTTCTTTGTGGTAAAGAAGGGTGGAGAAATACAGTACACCTTACCAGCAGCTGTCAGCTTTTCACTGCATCTCTCCAGAGAACATGAGGATTAAGGCTGAGGGCTACATTTAGATCTACACCCAAAACATCACCAGAGATGCCAGGACACAAGGGGCACGACTCAGGAGGATTATGCATTGCACAAAACATTTAGCAACAAGAAACCTGAGGCGAGTGATTAAAGGGAATCCTTCCTAGTTCTGCTCTAACTGTCCTGGTGCCCTGGGGAAGCTCTGCAAAGCTGCTCACCGGCATTTGGAGAAATCCACCTTACAGGAAAGTTCCCCTTCCAAACAATAATGCTGCCACAGAGCCATCATAAGCTGCCAGCTGAGAGGGGAAATCATGGTTGTTCTATTGACTTTGGTGGCCAAAGTGAAAGGAAAAAAAGCAAGAAAAAAGAAATCGGTTTGGCTTTGGGAAGATTTTGATGAGTCAGAGATGTGCTTGCTGCAGAGACACTGGTATCAAGTTGAGAATACCCTGTCCTTGAAAAATAATTGGCTAAAACTCAGACTTGTAAAATATTTTGGCATCGCTGCACTTCACATTGCAACATCCTGCTCCCTGAGGAGCCTCAACCCTCGGTGAGATGATGTAAACCACATACATTTTAAGTGCATGGGAAAAAGCTCCTGAGCTACCGTGTGGCAAAACCAGGCCATGCCCACAGAGCAGAACTCCTGGACAGGGAGCCTGACACCAGCCGTGCACCTGAGCTGATGCTTACGGACTTGTTGGTATCTAAATCCTCACTCTTCTCCAGAAAGGGGATGAGAAAATATTCAAGACCACACCAGGTGTCACCAGTGTCTGGTGTGTGTTGGGTTACACTGATTCTCAGCTGGAGTCAAATCCAGTCCTAATGCTGGGATCCACTGAACAAGGTGACCTACCCAACTGCCACACTAAAGTGTCCTCAACATGCCCTGAAAGGGAGAAAAAAATTATGCACACACGCAAAGACAAAAAAGGTTTCCTTGCAGTTTCATGTTATTTTAGCTTGGGATAGAAGAAGAGCTGGCACTAGCCCACGATGCAGTCAGCTGTGGCAAGTACTCAGCTTATGCTCGGAAAATGATGTTAATGCAGCAAACTCTGCACTTGCAATTAAGCCTCACCAAGAGCAAGTTAATGCTGTAGCCTCAGTCAATTAGCTGCACGACTAAAACCACTGTAACTTTGCCTGGAGCACAAGCCAGCAGAGCTGAAAGAGCTCAAGAGAGCAGGGTTAAAGGATACCAGTATCTGTGAATATTGCTCAGCACTTCCTTAATAACTTGCATTTAGGAAATCTCAGTCCCAGGTAAAATCCCAAGTCCCTGCTCACCTGTGTCCCATTGCTTTTGGAGGGAGCCACCAACACTCAGAATCCCTAAAATTCAGACAGCAACTGTCACAGCCTTAATATGGATTATAACAACACTATTTTTTACTTTCTTTTTTTTTTCAGAGAAAAACAACATTTTAGTCTAACACATAATTTTGTTCTTTTTTTTTTTCTTTCTCCTCTAAGACAAAAACAAGCAGACAGAAACAGAAAGGTCTGGCAATTTATATTGTGGGAATCATAAAAACTGAACATGTTTTCAGGCTTGGTGGTCATAATCCGGGTTCGGAAAAAGTGATATATTTGCTTCTTTTTTTTTCTTCTTTTTAAATTAATTTTCCTCTCACTGAAAATTACTGCTAACATGCAGGCTTTTGAAAGTTTTTAGTAATTTGGAATTTCAGCTTTCTGGTGCAACAGAATTTTTACCACTTTATAAGCTGCAACTACATCATTGCTGCCATTTATGTCCAGGGTCACCACTCTACTCCTTGATAAATAGGGACATGTAGAAGTCCTATTAGTGAGTTTAGATTTATGAGCAGGTTTGAGTGACAGATGCTTGCATGTCATGAATACAAGAGCGGTGAGTTTCTAAATACGACAGACTGCATTAGGCATATGGATTTATACTGCATAAGAACTACACAGCCACCAGAGACCTCCCAAAGTAGAGGAATATGTAATGTAAAGTTAGAAATGGAAGTCTGTCTCACAGAAGCTCAACCTGACAGAACCTCAGCCACGTCAGTTCTTTGATGCTGCAGGTAATCACAATATGAATATCAGAATCTCTCTTTAAGCTGTTTAGGCTTTTCCCTAGAACACTGCAGAAAGTTGCCTATAGAAAATTTATATCCATTTCTTTTTGTGGGAATATTTGCTTTTAACTGAAATAGCCTGTTTTCCTCCATGTTTACTTACTGAGATGTAAACTGACAGCAATGCACGCCAGACATGTTCATCAAGGGTAAACCTTGATTTTTGATACATTGCTTTCATGTCCCACTAAAAGACAGATTGCCCTCAAAAAGCAGGAGATGTCAGCTCATAGAAAAAGGATGCTAAAAGAAACAGGCTGGGACAGGGTGGGAGATGAATAATTACTCGGAGTATTATGAGAGGGACAGGATTCAAACAAACCTCCAGTCAGCATAGGGCAGAGAAACACTCTCAGTGCCCTCATGTCTCTCCTGTGTTTCTGCTGGGGACGTATTTGGTTAACTCCACCTTTCAGTTCTCAATTGAATCTATAAAGTAGTGATGGGAACAGTGGTCACCACTGGCAAGGTGGATTACCTTTTTCCGAGCAGACAAAAAAGGGACTGACAGCTTGGGGAATAAACCAGATTTTGAAGATGTGTTGTTTGATTTCCAGCTGTGGCTCAGTTAAATGCTCAGTATGAAAAAAACAGGATAAGAAAAGGTGTCAGATTTTTTTCCTTGGTTGCTGTCTCAGTCTTGAGATGTTTCTGCCTCTATATCTACTACCTTTCCTTTAAATAAGCTAGTAAGGCCTCCCCCCTTCTCATCTTGGGAGATCATTCCAGAAATAAATGGAAGTCACTGCTAGAGGGTTTTACTTTATATTCTAGCTCTATTTCTCTTGGCTCAATTTCATCCCCTGAAGTCAGTGTGGAGAAACAGATTCATGGATTTTTTTAAGGGCAGAAGGGACCCCAGTGATTGTCTAGCATGACATGTCTAACACAAGGCATAGGTCTTCGTACTACTCATTTTGATTCCATATCCAAGAACTATAATTTTTTTTCTTATCTTTTTTTTTTCTTTTTAGGATCGATAAATCCAATGTTGAATTTAAAACTTCCAGTGATGGGAAATCTCTCGCAGCCTTTAGCAACTTGTTCCAGAGGTTAGTTTGCTCACTATTCAAATTCACGCTTAGTTTTCAGTTGGAATTTATTTTGTTTGAACTACCAGTCATTGTTTCACCTTAGTTTGTTGCACTGCGGAGCCTTATCAAATTTATTCCTTCTGCCCTTTCCCTTCCCCCTATGGATATATTTAGACTGCAATCAGGTCATTCTCTAAGCCTTCTTTGATAAATAAATAGAGTTGCTTGAGTATTGCACAACAAGGCACGTTTCCCAAGCCTGTAAGCATTCATGTGGCTCTTCTCTGAATCCCTTCCAATTCATCAATATCCATCTGAAGTGTAGACACCAGAACCAAATAGTATTCCAGTAGCAATCTCACCAGTGCCAAACGCAGAGTTAATTTAACCTCACTATCCCTGCTGAGTTCTCTCACATTTAAATGCTCAAAGGTTACACTAGCTTTTTGAACCATGCTCAGCAAGCATGAAGACTATGGCCCCCATGACTTCTTTTCTGCCACTGCCTTCAGAAGTCATCCATGCTATGTGCATAACCTATGTAATTTTTTTTTCAGACATATAAACTTCGATTTGGCTCAGCTGAAACACATGCTATTTCCTTGATATCTTCAAACAGCCAGATCACTCAGCAATCTGTTCCCTTCCATGCTCCCCCAAGCTCACGTTATTTATAGACTTAATCCATAATTACATTCTGGTTTTTATTTCCAAGTTGTGGATATATTTGTTGAAAAGTGTTTTTCTGAGCAGATTCTTGTGGGAAACATAGATATTTGAAAAAAATTCTCTTTTTGTAATTAGATTTTGAGAACCAGGTCTCAACGCATTCAATGTGTGCCCCATTGATTTTATATCACTCTAACTCACAAATACGCCATGTGAGCATCATTCCAAATGTCTGAAAGTCTATTATATCAACAATATTACACTGATAAAACAGATATAAAATTTCATTTTAAATAATAGTATAAATTCAGTTAAACAATACCCTTTTCATAAAAATGTGTTGATTGGCATTTGTTATTCCCCCCTCATTAACTCTTATTACTGTAGTTATATGTCAAACATGCTATTACTTTCCCAAGAGCTGATGGTGGGCTGAAAAACTTGTAATTACCCAAACCAGCCTGTTGTCTTTTTTAAAGTATTGGTACTGTTGTGATTTTATTCACGTTCTCTGGGATATTCTCTGCCTTCCTAGAATCAATCAATATTGATTGTCGTTGATTGCTACTTTTCTTTTTCTTAACTGTAAGCTTTCTGTAACTGCTGATTTTAAAGGTTCTCTTTGACACTGTCCCAGACTGTAGTTGTAATGATTTCTTCATCATGATCATCGTCTGGCATGGTTTAACCCCAGCCAAAACACAGCCCCACACCAGCTGCTGTGAAGAAAATTAATTCAGCCCTGACCAAAACCAGCATCTGATGTTAACATTCATTGACTCTGAAATCTGGGACAGAAAACTTTGCTTTAGTAATATGGAGAAAACTTTTTTTCAGTAATTTTGAGAATTCCCAGAAATTTAAGCATACTGTTATGTTTCTCATGGTTTTGACATTGTTAAACAAGAAAAAATAATTTTGGTGTTTACTTTACATCTGCTGACTACAAATTTCTACATATCTCTTTGCATATGCATTTGTATATCTATGAATTCAAATTTGGCTACTATCTTTTTCATTCAGAGTAGAGTGGGGTGGTTTTTTAACCAGAGTAATGTTTTCCTCAAAGTATGTGATTGGGACATTTTGGCATTTCGTGAAATGTTTGTAAACAAGTCACAATAATTTTTTACATTTTCCTATTTATAATGTTTTATCCTTGCAAATTTAGCTCATAATTGTTTCTGTGTCTGAGAATCTGACCTTTTAAAAGCACGAGGTACAAATATAAATTATTTTAAATTTATTCTGTTTGCACTGAAGACAAGATCATGCACACCTCACTCGTGGTTTCCATACTCCATCAAGTGGAAATCTTTCCTATCTCATGTAGGAAAAATTCCTAAACGCTATTGACTTGGATTTATATTTTTTGCTGGTAAACTTGCTGTTGAGGTTGATTAGGCCTTCTCTGAAGGGTTCCTAGCAATTCTCCTCTCAAGTCTACCCACTGGAAAACAGAAATAATTTTTTTTAAAAAGGTAGGCAGGAGCAGTAAGGGGACCGTGAAGACACAACAACACGCAAGGAAAGCAGTGTGAGGAAAATTTCAAGCCGCTTGGACTTGAGCAATAATGGGACTGCCACAGAAGGCAGCCCAGAATCAATAGCAAATTTCCTTTTTAATTCCTAGCACTATCTGCCCTGAAATGTGTCTTTTGATGTTTGTTTCAGTATTCTCTGTGGATTTGGCCTATTCTTAGGTTGTTAACTTCAAATTGGTATTTAATCCATTTTAAAATCCATTTCCAGCCATGTTAACTTACCCATCAACTATTCAGTTTTGAATGAATCTTGCAAATAAAATAAGAAAGAAATAAGAGATACTAATGGTACATTGTTCCAGTCCCTTCTGCTTTTTATTATCATCTCAAAAGAAAAACTTTTATCTCTACAATTTTTCACCTGAAATTTTTTTTTGGATTCAAGATTTTTATGAAGACTAAAAAATATCAAAAGATACTAAATAGTAGTAAATGCTACAAAGGTTTTTTCTTACACACATTAACAATAGGAGAGTGTACACATGTGGGGCTGTGATGAAGTCTGTATGCAAAAGGATAATAACTTAATATTGTATATTCTTTATTCACTGGTATACCTTATATGGGAGAAAAAGTTGTTTACACACATGCAAATAGAAATGTGTGTGCACAAATCTGTGATAGCACCATCTGATACAGATGACAAAAAAAAAAATCAAACTAACGACCTCACGATCTAGAAGCACAATACTTAATAGCAAAATCCAGACATTGAACTCGTTATTATAAGAACAGGTAACACCAGAATAAATCTCATGCACGTTGTCAGTGGGTTACATAAATGTGTGAAAGAGAATGTATTTCTGTAGGAGTTCAGATTTCCTCATACAAAGGCTTGAAGATTAGTTAGGAAATACTAGAATTCTGTCCTAGAGATTTGCAAGGAAAAGATTGTTTTTTCTAAATATCAGTAGACAAGAAGTCAGGCTGATGTCCTGATAAGGTTGGGATGACTACAGTGAATTGATACCCTTTTAGCTGCGTAAAGAATGAGAAGTGATGGCTAGAGGTAGTATTTACCCTCACTAAAAATTGGGAATTATGCAATGTTTTTTATTCCCTGAAGCTGGAGAGGATACAGATTTTTTGCTGCAAGCTCAGTTGAAAAAAAACCTTTGCACTTCTGCTGCACATCGTTGAATGAAATGCAGCTGTAATTAGGTCAGATAAAGTAAAATGCGAGAGAGGACTAGGCTGTCTACATTGTTCAAGTCAATCTGTTTCCCCAGGCTGTGCCTGTATTTGTGCTTCACACTTTTGGAGTCTGCTCTTGCAGTTGTGGCAACCAGCCAGCCAACTAGTGCCAGGCACCGTTTTGCAAACATGAGTCTCTTGATATTAAAAGTGCTCCTGAGACCCCCAAACTTGTTTTTCAGAGGGAAACACTGATCCCTCCTAGCTCATATCTGCTCTTTCTGCAAACTGTGTAACTCCTGAGTTGCTGAATGTGCTCTCTGTGATGTGCAATGATCTCTTCTTTCCATTTTAGTTTCCCTATTTCTTCCAGGCTGAGGTACTTTTATTAATGTAGGAGGAGTGTCTCTGCTTAGGACAGTCAGCAGAGGTATAGAGGCACATATGGATAATTATTGCTTCTCTATTAAAAAATGGGGATAGAAGGTGTGTCTTTGAATTGTAAGTATAGAAAGTTGCTTGCTGGTTTTCACATCCTGGACTGATTTTTCACATTTGCTCTAAAGTACTTGTTCCGTAGCATTTTCTTGTGCATACCAGTGAAGTTACTTGTGCCATGAGGACTTCAGATGAGTCTCAATTGCAAGATTAAAATCCTAATCTGAGTTCCTGCTAAACTACGGAGTTTGAAGACCTCTAGTGTAGAACTAGAGGTTTTGATACATCACAGTATGAAGTCACAAACCTAGAGAGCCACTGAATTGTGGATTCAAGTTTTTGTGTGGTTTCTGCATCATGAGGTCTAGTGTCTGTCTAGGTGCTGTTCAGTCAGACAGCTCCTAAACTTCATAATCTTAAATGGGCAAGGTCAGCTAAAAGGTTATTGCCATTGCCACTTTACAGAATTAAGGTTCTAAAGATTTTAAATGAGTTGCTGAGCATCAGCAACTCATCTATGAGGGACGCAGGATTTGATCACTGATCTGTTACCTGTAGTTGCAAAAGTGTTTGTGAAAACCTCTTTAAATGGCCGTAACAAACTTACTGAGTGGTGGTTCACCATAAAAATGTTCATTAAGGTAGGTGATGAAGGCTCAATCAACCTGTAACTGCAAGAGCGTTGTCGGTGGCCCAGGCCCGCTGCTCAGATGGTCCCTTCACTGCTGATGCTCGTTCTGTCTCCTGTGTTGTTTGCTGGCTCTCGTTCACATTTCACTAGAACAAATCAACATCCACTTTACTGCAGCTATCCTTCTGCAAGGGCTTGAGTTTTCAAATGAGAATTCAGACTTTCAATTTATAGCTAGAGGCACAGGGAAAGAGGAGAAGGTGTCCCTGTCTGTACAGCTGTTGAAGAGATGGCCCTGGGGTTGATCATCTCTTCACAATTCCTAACAATTGACATTCCCCTCTATTGTGTCACATGCAGCCCGGGAGTGTAAGGCATGAAGCAGGGAAGGCAGGGAGGTCAGAGGAAGGAAGGCTCTTCCACTGAATGATGAGAGGACACTGTAGCAGCAAAACAAGACTCAATAATAAATAATAATAATAATAATAATAATAATAATAATAATAATAATAATAATAATAATAATTTTTTAAAAGAGTAAGCTAAAAACAGGCAGGCAGGCTCAAGGATTGTTTACTGTCCAGGAAAAGAGAGGATTTTTTTATGCAGCAGAGCAGAACAGGCTGACTAAATTATAACCTTAGCCCCCAGCAACAATCAAAGAACTAAAGAGGAAAAAAGGAACTCAGGGGGGAAGGAAGGAATGTAAAAGAAATAGAAATTCATAAAAAGCCTTTATCAACATGGGAGAGAAAGCACAGAACTTGAGGAGTGAAATAAGAAGACAGAAACAAGTTAGAGGAAAATGAGAAATAGATCAAAAAATAATGAGCCCTGGATACATTCAAATGAAGGGTATTTTTGTAAAAATTCTCAGAAATATTCATGAAGTGCACAATATGAGGCTGTGCTGGTCATATGAACTGGAATCCCAAAGGAAAAATTACTAATGAAAGTTTTTATTTTACATATAGTGCTTATTCAAACAACATTATCTTCACGCCAATTAGCTCTTTGGAAATTCAGCAAGAGTCTTCCATAGCCAGTCTAGGATTTGTCTAGACCAATATGTTTTGGTAAATAAAACAGAAAAAAGTTGAAAGTGGAGAAAACATTCAGCAGAAATAAAACCCCCAGACACCTGCAATATTCATGTAAAACTCCTTTCTCAGCCAGCTAGTTAAAAAGAGTCTTGGAATTTAACATCAGCTTAAACTGATCCTTTACTAAATGGCTCTATGCACACACTGTGAATGATACCTTAAGAAAAGCTTTCAAGGAAAAGGTCTGTACTAAGTTCCTACTCATCCTCACATTTTAAACGGTTCAGTAATAGCAAAAATAACTCATAATAAGGAGCAATTATTTAAAATGTTTCTGAAAGGGTGTGGTGAGCTTACTGAAATACATACGCTTGCTGACGCAATATATCATTGATTGTAATGGTTTCTCTGGCCTTAAAATCATCGAGAGGTATCTCAACAGCTACATGCATGATATGAACTGAATGGAGGATGGAGATTGTGTCTGGCAGATACTTGCTTCTATCAGGAAGTTGGTTAGTTTTTTAAAACCATTTTTGTGAAGCCCTGTCTCATTATGATGGCTAGATTTCAATCGTAATAAAGTCCTGCTAATTAAACTATCTGACTGTAGCAAACCTATAGCTTTGTAGTACTACTGCCACCATGAAAAAGAAATTTCAAATATGGCAAAGCATGTGCTCTTTAACCAACTCTATGCTCTCACTATTTTTTTTTAACGGGAAAGCAGCAAGTTTCTCTAAAGATGTTCCACAGAATCCATCATGAGAAGTTGTAAAATGACATCATTCTACTTCCAAGAATATTTGTCCAATATTCTTGGACTCTCCCTCACAGTTCTGCTTCTGCACACCAGAAATGGCACCAGAAAATGTGAAATACTGCAAGTCGACCTCTATACAAAGAGTATGTGCCCAGGGGCAGACTAACACCTGATGAAGCTAACGAAGTGAGATCTCGTCTGGGATTTCCACCAGACTCCGGGACAATTAGTGACCCTGGAAGAATCCACACCATTTTTTACATAAGACTCCAGAGGTGAAAGATGTGAATGGGATGAAGGGACACTATGTAATTTTATTTATTTTTCACGCCATAAAAAAATGACCCAGTGCAGATTCCTTCTGGATGCATGTACAAGACTGATAAAGCATCAATTAAAAAGACACAAAATTGACTAAGAACCAGCTCGAATGAATTCCCTCACACCTGGAAAATCAAATTCAACCCTCTCCAACTCCTGGCCTCCAGCAAAAGCCTGAATGAGTAGATAAGGTTTACAATATGTCAAGGAGCTTAAAAAATAACTTTGTCAGATCAATAGAATGAGAAAGAAAATCCCAGGACTGAAGTCACCTACTTGGAAGGATTAGTGTACATAGTGGAACCATGACAGAAAGTACTGGGGAGGATATTGAGCTCTCTCACTGTACCTCAAGGGACCTGTAGCTGAAATGCCTCAAATACCTTTGTAAATGAAGCATCTTGAGAATAACACATTATAGGATGCACCTCCAGTGCTTCTGGGAAAAGGAAATTATATATTTGGGGCTTATGAGAATGTAAACGATTTCTGGAGATGCAGTAAGTGGTGGAGATGTACCCCAGAGGAAAAAGGCTGGAGGGTCTACACTTACGGCAAAAGTTTTCTGGTTTAACTATGTAAGATTTTAAACTTTAAATGTTTTGGAGAAAAAAAAAATATATTTTCTCAACTTAACAGACACATTTTCTGACATGAATGTAGTATTTAACTGAAAACTGAGGATTTAGTTAAAAAATGACCTTTCTGTTCAGTTTTTACAGGAATCTTTCGATCAGCTATATGGGTGCTATAGAGCACTTGAAATATAAATAAAAAGGGCAAGGACCTATGCTTCAGCTCCAGATCCCAGCAGGACTGACACAAAAAAATACAGGAAATATCTCCACTGCTGGGAAAGTCAATAGTAAAGAGGCAGACTTCAAAAGAAATCAATAGCATGACAACACTGCTGCAGAACGGACCTGACTGTTAGAAGTGATATCTCTTTGCTTGCTGACATACACGGTATTTTTAATCTAATGATTTCAGCTACCAGGAGTCATGTGTCTCAAAATAATGACACGAGTTTAAAAGGAGAAAAGTTAATGAAAAGTATGTTTTGCACTTTGGCATTTCAGAGTCTTTTTGGGTATTGGTGGGTTTTTTCTTTTTGTTTTTTTTAAAAAAAGAATGTGCCTTGTAGCTTTTTGCTCATGACTCACATGTTCACTTTTTTATGTGACTATGAGGGGTCAAACCCAACTTTTCTTTTTAATGAAAGTTGATGTTAGTCATAACAATATTTCAGAGATGACTGTTAAGAAAAATAATAGAATCAGTGAAGTGAAATGCGTTAAGTTTGCAATACTGAATATCTATTACTCCATTCTTTCCTCTTTTACTATTGTCCGTTAGAGTGCAAATTCAGGACATTCAATCAAAAAGGCACATATGAAACAGTAGTGTTCAACCTTGGAAATTGTTTTCATTAGACTGTTATTATAGCTTATAAGGCTATTTAACCTATTATTTCTTCTGCTGCAGTTAGCCCTTTTTTAAAGGAGAAGTAAATGGCCCTCCTAAGCACAGCAGTCACCTACAAAATTATCACTTTGTAGATAAGTAGAGCAGATCACTTTGAAGTAGAATATGTTTATTCTTGGAGATGCTGTGGGACTTGAGGCCAGTGCTTTGCACCAGTCACTGCTAAGAGCTGTTGGGTTTACTCCCCTCAAGCCATGGGCAAGGAGACCATTTCTATGATGGTCTGATGTGTTGCTGGGCAAGAACAACAGAGGAGGATCAGGTCAGTGTGCATGAACTTTCATTTCCTGTGGTTAAATTCGCTACCTAGTACCTATAGCCAAATCCCGGCCTCCAGAAAAGATTGGAAGTGGCACAGACCATTTCTGGTTCCTGGAACTGACCCCTGATGGCAAATGAAGGATGGAAAGATGCTGACATCCAGGAGAGGGATCTGCGAAGTGGTTGCGAGAGGCAGTTAAGACAAACCTCAGTAACAAGTCCTGCAGGGATCACAGGATGCCCTGTGTGGCCTTAACTGTGGGTTCACTGCAGTGAAGGATGACACCCGATAGAGACCAGGGGTATGGGGTCCTGCCTGCCTTCTCTTCCACCCCCCAGCTGGGCAAGTGGCCTGAAGCCACAAGGGCTGGCATGGCTCCAGCATGAGCTGGTCATGAGACTTCATCTTTCTAAAACTCAACATCCTCCTGCTCTCTGAATGTTTCTTTCAAGGTGCATAAAAATCTTGGCATAGTGATCCATCTCAAGCTACCATAATGGCCTAGAGGAATACCACATCCTGCTTGGTCTGAAAACTGACTGAATGAACTATACTTAATATGCTTAGATAATATCTTTAAAACTTGTAGTGATCCTTCCTGTTAGACATTTCTTTTCTAAAGCCTAACCTGGATCTCTCTCTCAGCAACGTAAGCCCACAAGTCCTCATCCTCTCCACAGCAGACATAACAATCAGAACCCTTTCTCTGTGCATCTCTCAGATGTCTCTCAAGACTTGTGTCTTCCCCATGCTATTATTTCCATGCTTCTTCTGAAGCTACTAACCAAAAAAAAAAACACCAAATGTCAGGGACTAGCAGTCTGGGCAACCCTCACAGAGACCTGTTAGGTCAGTTGGTTGAAGTGGGCAGAAGCCCAAAAACTTACTTTAATGGATGGGATGTATTTTCTGGTGACTGGTTGCTTCCTCAATAAATTAGGCAAACACTTCTCCACTGAATCCAGTGACTGATTGAGGAGCCCTTAAAACAGTAAATCCATCCCTCTGTCATTTTTCTGGACAGTAATGGTACTGCTGTAGTCACAGAAAAATATAGAGCTGCCCTTTGCATTGATGACATCCTCCTTTAAAGCAGAAGTTACAGTTGCTAAAGCAGCACTTTTGTGGACACAGTAAAAAATCATTAGTCTTGGCGTCTTCTCAGTCATTATTACCGCTGAGGACATCAAGCCAGGTTTGAGGGATGTGCACAGTCAAGAGTTCAGCATACCGTGGAGGTCATACATGAGTAATGGTTCATTTCCTGAGGGCTTTTAAGTATAAACCTTTTGTGTTCCTCAAAAAATGCAAAGGGTCGATTATTTATGTGTAGGTTCCCAAGTACTTTCATTTTTGTGTTGTCAGGCACATTAGAAACTAAAAATACCTATGGAAATCCCACAGTTAAACAAAAAATGAAGCACCATCTTGGCAGCAGAGAAATGTGAGAAGTAACCACCAGCGACAGCTGAAAAATCATCTTGTTACCATATCAAACAGGTTAAAAAGTACATTAAACAATCTCAGGAAGCATGCTTTCCTCACCATAACCTTCAAGTTATAGGTTTAAACGACTTAATTCAGTACCGTAAGAGAAGAGTAAGAGAAAATGTATCCCATATGTCCTCTCTTCTCTAATAATTTTGCTTCCTCTTGTCTCCAGTGGTCTTCACTGTTTCTTCTAATAGTTCCCTACCTCTGTGTCTGCCATGGCTCAGGTTGCATAAAGATTTTTCAAATCCTAATAAAGAGATGTAGTTTGTCAGAACTGCAGTGCACTCATATGAAAATACATAAAATTGTATTAATAATGATACAGTACCCTCATGTTCCCTTCAAGGACCAATTTGCAGACCCTAACCAAAAGCAGAATCCCTTTGTGTCAGACACTACAGAGATATATCAGAAAATACAGACCCCATAGCAAAGCTTTAAAAGTCCCTGAAGAGACAGACAATCTGGCACATCTACATTCAGGGTATAATCATTTTACCTTGAAAAAGGCGCAGAAGTGTCTTTATATTTAAAAAAAAAAAATCAAAGGGAAATATAATCCAAGAGTAGAAAAATTTTCTATTATTCCTATGGCTAGCAAAAAGCTGAATGACTTTGAGTGCAGTTGGGTTCTCACAAGAGCCACCACTCTACTTGATTGACAGGGAAAATGATATCCCCTTTGATTCACCTTTCCCTCAGAAAGGGAACGAGCGAGGATGGGAGCAGGTACCGAGCACATCGAGACACTGCAGTGTCCAGCTGAGCACGGGGCAGCATGACCTGGCAGGACTCCATCCACACTCAGCCTGAGCCTGCCCACGGGGATGGCTAATTACTACTCTGATAGAAAACCTGCAGGTGCCTAATGAAACAGAGTCTCCACTGAGGTCACCGGTTCTTGCCACTGCTGAACAAAGCAGGCAGAAGTCACTCACTTCCCTCCACCCCCGCCCATTTGAGGTGGATTCAAACCAGGACCTGCAAGAAAGGTGAAAGGCTCCTGAAGCCCATAAGGATCTGCATTTCTGAGAGCCTTGATTAATTAACCTCGAAGCTCTAGCGTTTGCTCTTCTGTGTCAGTGAGGCTGAATGAGGCAGGGTTTAAAAGTTGTCCCTACACCTTTTTGCTCATGTAAACACAACCCTCTTTCTTCCTGGTCATGGTTTTATCAAGCAAAATGCTCACAGGTGGCACCAAAGTGGTGTTCTGTTCATGTCCAATTTCAAAGCCACTATATGAAGGGCCTGTACCAAGGTGGACACAGGCAAAGTCTACTTTAATAGCTGGGCAGATCTCAAAACTAAACAGAATTCAAGGAGCTCCTCAGGGAGGCAGGAAAATCAGTGGTTGGGGAAGTCATAGAAGAAATGATCTTAGTGGTTTGAGAAGCATGGACCTTCCCTCAAGGCAATAGCCTGATATTCACAGACATGATTCTGTCTGGAAACAGGAATAAAACTGTTTGTCTCTCATGAGAACACATCTGCCCTCACTTAGCCTGTACTATCAACATACTTTGGAATGCCTGAGAACCCATAACAAGGATTAGCTGGTATAGGTGAGGAAACTGAGGCACAAAGACACTGAACTAAAGCAAGAAATTGAAAATGTTTTTTTCTGAATCCAAGAACAGGCTGTAGGTTTCCTCCTACGTCTAAAAGATCCAAAATGCACAGAACAAGTACTACCACTATTGAAGACTATTTCCCCAATGGGGAAATTGTTCAGCTAATTACACCTCTTGCTTTGAAATTTTGTCTGGGCACACCAACCTTCACTTCCTGACCGAAATAGTTGCCTTCTGTTGTTATGTGCTGCCTTTTCATTTCTGGCAATTCCCTGCTTGTTCTTGTTTTTTAATGGTGAGTTAACTCATGAACCTGAAATGAATAGAGTGCTAAGTGGGTCAGCCCCCTCCTCTAACAGTAATTTATGATATGTTGCCTGGTCACTGCAGCTTGGTGCTTACTGAGAGGCTGACCTCCATCATCTAGAGTGAGAGTTTCATATTCTCAAGCAGTTCCAGCTCCAACAAAATACCCCTCAATCCACTCAGCAAAGCTGATCTGTGGGGACAGAAGTTACAGCACAAACGTCAGGGACTGAATAATAATCAATAGCTCCGTGGTGAATTTCCATAAAGAAATAATGTCAAATATTTTTAGCAATTACAGCTAAATCTCAATTCCTACCACATACATAGATGAAATACATCTGTTTGCACTACGATGTGAAGTTAATCTCATCATTAATAATTCTTCTCGTATTTATCTTAATATTGTTAATTACATGGGACTTGCTGGGTATGAGTACAAAAGCGTGTGTAATTTGTCTTTTTTCCAAGAATTTCCAGTGCAATTTACCATTAATTACTTGCTGCTTAATACAACAACCTCCCCCAAAGAATAATTCCAGCATTATTATTGCATCTTAGAACAGTTGCTAAGGCTTTTTATTCTGCATAATATGTCATTACCAAGAAGGGTGAAAAAAACCCTACAGCCATTCTTACATTCTAAATGGTATGCTAATAGACAGCAAAATTTGGATAATTTAACAAGATAAAGGCTGTCCTTGAACTTTACTTATTAATGATAGATCCAATCTTTATTTTAATGATTTATGAGCATGCTTATATAGCATATTCTCCAGCGTGGGCCTTATCCAGTGCTTTGGACAGATTTTCTTTGGCTTTAATGTCCTTTTAATAGGCACTTTATGACCTGAGTTTTAAAAAGGAACATGTTCTGGCCAGAAGCTGCTTTGTATTGCACAGAGCATTTAGCACATTTCTAGAGGGAGTAGTCCAGCCCTAATGTGGAGAAAGAGCAAGTTGTATAATGTAAATAGTGCTCAACTTTGATGTCTTTATAGAAGACTTAGACTTGAAGGCCGAGGTCTTTGTAGATTTTAGATGTAGCCATTGCATGTTTAAACTGGTGCATGTGATCACGACTGGATTCCGCTCAAAATTAATGAGAGAATTACAAAAAGCAGGTTTATGACAAAAACTTCCAAGGATTAATTCTGAGAAATCCTAGCTGTGTCTAAATAAAAAGTAAACTTGGGTACAAACTGGGAGTGTAGCTCCCTGATGCTCCAGGGTGGGGAGATGATGGAAGATAATTCCGGCCCCTTTCTGATCCCTATGTGCCAGCTTCTTTCCCATGGAAACTGGCATGTCTTGCACAGGTGTGTCTGGAGAGACAATGCACGTTCAGGGCACACCCCAGCTTGGATAGAAGCAATTGAAATCAAGACCGTTCTTGAGTCCAAAAATACAGATAAACAAGGTATATTGGGAGCTCAGGATCGTGCTCTTGGAAAACTCACAGAATGTCTTCGTCTATCTTGAATCTGCAGCTCAAGCAAGGAACAAAAAACCTGCCAGACATCTCAAGTATTATGTCTCCCAGAAGACACTCACTGAGCAGACAATAACACAGGGAAAAGCCCTTTTTTTCCTCTCTGAATCTGAGCTCCAGCTTCAACAGCATCACCAAAACCAACGCACAGAAACTGCAGCCCTGCCAAAAATCCAGCCAGGAATTAACAAGTGCGCAGGATCACAACACCATCACATACAACAAAGAAAGCTTGTTTGCACATTAGCTCTGTTCTCAGCTCTCCGACCTCTTTTTGCACTGATTCCTCTTCCCTCCATGGAGCAATTGCAAGCAATAATTGTTAGCAGCAATTGAGGCAAATGCAAGAGAGTAGCGAGGGAGCTTAGAGTGCTGCTGGGATTCCTGAAGTATTTATCAGACATTGGTACGGCTCCCAGGTTCCTCCAACTGCAAATTACCTAAGAAACTGACAACCACAAGAGGAGATGTCTGTCTGGCCTGTGGTGCATCACAGCTCAATCATGGCTTTTTATTCTTTTGTTTCTGAATTTTTAAGCTTGCCTCACAAACCTGACCATAGCTCCCTTCAATTTAAGTGGCAATTTCTATGATTCTAAAATTCAGTGTTGGATTGGTAATCAGCAGATTGCAAATAAAGTCAGAATTTCTGGAAAGGTACCAGAATGTCACTTAACTTCAGCATACTATTCATCCGCCCATGTTACAACTGATTAAAACTCAGAATTTCAATCTGAGTTGACTAAAAGGTTGAAGCTTTGAGGTTTTCCAGAAACCAGAAGTTTCAAACTTCTTGATAATGCCAAAATGCCTTTGTAAAAGTGTTTGCAATGGATTGGATTAGACTGAGCTAACTGAATTGCACATTATTATATTGTGAAGCTGAAGCACTGCTCCTGAGCCTCTCAGAAATGAAGCACAGAAAAGTCCCATGTAATCAAGACTTGTCTGTGAAATATAGCAGCTTAGTCAGATCCCCATTTCCTCACAGAAACCTTTTCCATTAGAAAAAATACTTCAGCAGTACCAGGCTGGTCCCACAGCAGCAGTTTTTCTAGAATTGAAGATGATTTTGATGAGAAAGGGGTAGAAAGGCATATTTAGTCCTGTAAAACCTGGAGAGAGAAGAGCTGATGATACCATTTTGTTCTGCTTTGGTATTGCCTACTCCAAAATTTCAAATAGTTTACTCAACAACTTCTATGGGGGAAAAAAAAAAACCCAAACAAGCTAACAAAACTGAAGTGAGACTTTAAAAGCAAGTGCATTGTGGAGCAAATATCTTAGAAGCATTGGAAACACAAGAGCATTAGATCCTAGGAGAAGAAGAAACTGAAATGAAACAAGGAGGACTAGACAAAACCTTCATATGTTTTACAGACTTCTATTGTGTATAAGAAACATGAAACGCCTTACATTTGTTCAAAACTAGTTGTAATAGAGGATGAGTAAACGTGACATATAGACAACTTGCTCCTTCAAAGGTGGGAGGGGGAGATCTTTGAATTGTGGTGATAACCCCTCTTACCCTCCCCGCCCCCCCAAAAAAAAGAAAAAAGTTATCTATCTATATTTTCTTAAAATGAGGTTGATATTTGTAAATTTGCCAGATGCAGACATCCTGGTGCAAAGACACCATTGTCTAGGAACTTTCTCATTGTTTCACAGGCACTTTGAAAGGATATTGGTGTGATGCTGAAATCATCCTACTTATGAAGCTCAACAAGTTGAGCTAAGTGGGAATATCCAACAGTGTTGCCACTCTGAAAAGCTTCTGACATTCAGTTGATCTTATGATGTGAAGTTGATTGCTTCTGACTCCATCCATTAAAGGTCATTGGTTTGTATTCCCCCACTCTCTGCCTCACACATGCATGCACACACACTAATATTTTCTCTTATTGTCTGCATATTTTCTGTGCTATAGAGCAAAGCCAGACACAAGCTCAGTATATATCAGAGGATATGACACCATTCCCAGGAAGGATTATGCTGAAATGTTGCTATCACTCAACACTTGTAGCATCTCTGGGTATTTGGTGTTCACTTATCATATTTTTCCTTGGGTCCCGCCAAGTCAGCCGCTATACATCCTGCATCTTCCAAATAGATAAGTCACCTGCTCTCTGTCAAGCTCTTCTCAGAGGTGCTTTTCCTATGGTAATGCCTTCCATGTGAGCTACCCCATTTTTTAGAAGCCGTCCTCTCATTCCAAGCAGCCCCCATGACTGATCATTGAGCAACTGTCACTTAAAAAGCATCACATGAATTCTTTAATTATTTACAAAAGCCAAATTAGATTTACAATAAGAATGAAAGACTCCTATGCTGATTTCACGAAGTGGGAAAGTATGATCATTAGAAACACGTGGATTTCAGTTAGACAGGCTCATATTACATTGAATTCTGAATCAGAGAGTCTTCTTTTCTCGTAAACATGTTCATGCTGGATATTGTTTCTCTCTGAATACATGTAATTACAGTTTACATTGATGTCTTTTGAGATACAGCAAAGTAGGCAGATGTGTAAAACACATACCTTTTGCTAATGCAGAGATACCCTGCCTGCATTGCAGTCCTGATCTTTTGTGGAGTGTTTTACCTCTGGAAGATGAAATGGAGATTGTCTTTTCGAGCTGCAGGTGGATAATTTTTCAGTCATGCAGTCAGGAAAATCATTGAAAAGGGATAATTACAAACCACGGACAGATGATGGGGTTTGTTTTCCATCAAAACCAGATGCCAAATGTCCTTATATTCAAGATCACTAGACAATTCACTACTTAGTGGTGCTCAGACAGAAAAAGAGCTTTTTTAGTTTAGCACAGAAATAAATTATTGTGAGATTTTATGTTTTGTGGTAAAAATCTACAGTGGATGGCTATCAGTAGTGTGTGAAATATACATTATTCAGGGCCCCAATACCTATTCTTCAATGAGCTCACAGACAGTATATTCATGAAAGTCAGCCTTTCCCCAAGTCTCTCCCAATAAGAAACCTGAAAAATGGCTGTCTCATGGACAGTTCTTCCTATAGATATTTTCTATTGAAATTTTTTACAATAACGGTGACCAAGATGGAGCACAATACACAAACAGCTAGGATTGATATGCAGGGAATACAATAAAACCCAGGAATATAAGGCATGATTTCTGATCAGAGTGATGAGACTTTGTTTTTCCGAAGACTTTTCCCTTTTCCCTTATCTAGGCATAAAGTTCATCTATTTCTTTTTGAAGTGCATCCCACTAAAATACGCTTTATGCTTTGATGCCTTCTCTGTAGGCTTTCCTATTCTGTTGAAATTTCCCATGTCTGCCAAAAAGCCTGGGTGAGCTGAACTGAACTCTGATGTAATTTGCAACATCTAGCTTACAGAGAATTGGGTCTATCTTGACATTTTTTTGCTGTTTTCACTCAGACCTTCTATTTAGGGGACATTCACATTTAGTATTTGTAATACCTCTGTCCTTGGGCAGAACTTCTTTCCTTGTAAGAGCTTGCTATTTACTGACTGCCACCATCAGCTGTGGGGACAGGGAATCATGCTTTTATCAGTATCTTTTGGTTTACAATGTGGAGGAACAGGTTATTTCCAACAGTACAAAGAGAGGGGATAAGTCTTTTGCACAAATGCTGGTGAGTTGAGCATGCACAGGACTGCCATGTATGAGTTTCTCACCTGTTATACATGTTCTTATGGATAGAGGATTTTCTAGGACACCTCAAAAGGCACAATACACTTGTTTAGGCAGCTAAGTCCCTTCTAAGGTTATTGTAATGCTAACTGGCAACAGAAGAGAGTGAAGTCTAGGGAAGACAAAATCATGGATAGCCTTACTTTCCAGCTGCATAAAATCCAAACTCTGAATAGACAGCATTTACATCCCATCCCTTCTAATAATAGAGCATCTTGCATTGCAAAAATTGTAATTAACACAAATCCAAAGGTTTGGAGGAGCCCTTTAATAAAATAGATTCCACAGTCTCTGTTGCCAGAATCTTTTCAGACTCCAACTATTCTTCAGTATTATTTACATCCAAATATTTGTTTGGCACCTTACAGTGGTTCGAGGCACACCTTGGAGGCGGCTCTGAAAATCTGACTCTGTGTATAGTTCTATAAATGTGTCCTTTGGGTCATATAAATTTAATGCTTTTAAATGTTCTGTCATTGGATATTTCTCTGATTTATGACATCCACTTCAAAGAGACATTTCCTTTAAGACCAATGTCTTTTTGATCCTCTTTAATGTTGAGGGATAACATTAGAGGACAGAAAGAAGGAGCATTTCTACAAACTACCGAGTGTCTTTTCCTAAAAAATTAAAAGGGCACAAGAAAATGCTCCTCCCGTCAGAGTTCCTTCCTCTAAGTGTGTGTTTCAAACTCCATACACTGGTGCTGCTGTTCTATCCCAGATTTAATTCAAGAACCATTCATATGCCTGCAGTGCGTGACAGTGTCACATTTTCCCTCTGGTGGAGGGCAAGAGAGCCCAGGGCAACTTCAAAAGCTCTGTTTCTTTCTTAGTGACACCTGTGGGCTATGATATCTCTAGCTACATCTTTTTGCTAACATGCATCACCCCACTTCGGATAGTTCTTATGGATTCAGACAGAAAAATCTAATTCCCAATTGAACCAAAAAAGCAATTTTGGGACTAGAAATGTTTGAATTATTTCTATTTATCTGGAGACATTCAGGCTTGTCAAGAACCATTGCTCATAAAAGAGCAAACAAGTGCAGCTGCTCTATCACAAGTAAAGTTCAATTCTGCTTTGTTATGGATGAAATAGAGGTATCCCTCTTCAATATCTGCCCTTACAGCACAAGTACAATGCACTTTTGCTAAAGCTGCTGATCCTGCCATGTGCCTCAAGATCACTGTGACTAATAAAACACGCAAATTTTATCATCCCAGCCTGCCTGCTCTTACAGCAGCTGCCAGTCCAGGTCACCCATTCCAGGGCAGAATGCTTGGCTGTGTTGTCTTAGCGTGCATCCTAATTTCAAGGGAGAAGCCAGTTATGAAAAGCTCAGTAGACAGGCTTGAGCTAAGGACAGAGGCTGCATTCTGAGCGTTCTGGGGTGCAGCAGAGAGCACTTACTGGCAGAGTACTCATACCCTGCAAGCTCATTACGGTTTTTCACTGACACCCAATTTGAGCATCATGGCTGTGATACCTCACTCTGTTGCTAGAAGCTAAAGTGACTTGCCAGAGGTCACACGAGAATTCCCTTCATGCCTTCATATCTGCCTTCATTGTCTTTCTTTCATTCTTTAGCTTACATTGCTATTTACCATTGTTATCAATTCAGTTTTTCTCTTTGATGTGCAGGGCTTTTCCCTAAGAGAAAGTTGATTTCCACCAACTCTTAACTCATCAATGCTCCAGCAGTTCTATTTGTAGTTAAGTATCTCTAGTTTTGAATAGTTCTATGATTTTTTCTAAATTTCCTTTCTGACTCTCTCTAGAGACGTTAGATTAAACAAATTCCTCTGAAAAAAGCTCACATTACTGATTAATGTGAGCAGGGTCTCTCCTTTTCCAGCACTTTGTTATTTCACGGATTTTGCCATTAGTTAGAACTGTGGTTGGAAATTTTCAAAGATGTGTTCCTTTTGATGTAGCAAGGGCAGACAAGGCCAGTGGCAGAAGTATAAGCCCATGAAAGCTGAGCACCTGATTAACAGAGGGTAGCTGTATTCAGAAAGTCACTGGCCAGCTCAGACTCTTCTCTCCGCTCCTCAATAGAGTTGTTAGAAATGAAGAGGAAAATATTACCTTAAAACCAGATTTAAGCAATATGGAAGGAGTTAGACTCCTTTTGTTTTTCCAACTAATACTCTTGCGTAGCTTAAAATTATTCTGACAGAAAAACAATTGAGGCAGCTTTTAAACTAATGACACAATCCTATGGATAATTTCCCCTAAATAGCACAGAGATGTGACTGAATGATCCTATATATCATTGTGGGAAGCAATTTTCCTCAATGAGTTCTACCTGCTGGATATTGCAATGCATTACAGAGTGAGTAAAAGCCTTCCTCTGAAATCAAATTCAAACTGGCTTTGCAGCAAAACTTAAACCCTGAGGGTGAGAGAGCCATGATTATATTTAACACCTCCCTTTGATTCACAGGTTCCACATGTTCCTCCCCACATCTGGCAGCTCCTGATGTGAGTTATTCCCATGAGCTGCATGGCTTTCAGACTGTCTGCACGGGTGTTATTGAGCTTAATATGGGCTTTACTGCTGCTTGATATGTTGCCTACCATCTCACAGATGTCTTTACAGTGTTCTCCTGCATCAGTTTCTTAGGTCTTCAGGCTGCCACACCTCTTTAACAGCAATTTTATTCCTCTCCTTACTGGCCTGCTCAAGGGAGATGACAACTTCCTGGATAATGATTGCATATACTGCAGAACATCACATACTTTTTTATATATCTCACTGATATTTTGTCTTCCGTTGCAACAGTCTGGCCAAGTAGCAGAGAACTAACTAAACTATGATGCATCTGTCAACTCCTACAAGCTTTTTGTGTGTTTTGTGCTCCTTTTGCCTTGGCCAATTACTCTGGCTAAATGGACAGATCAGTTGGGCCCAGACTAGGGGATTCATCTCTGTGATGGGCATTCTGCTACACAACATCACCTTCACCAGCATTTACCCCCATTCTGCCAGCCACAGGCAAGTTTCTTGCAGCTTTGGTGCCCAGAGAAAGTGCTGCGTTTCACCTGGGTGGAAAACTCTCCAAACCTTAGGTATAGGGTAGCAATCACTGCTGAGTGCTGGTGACTGGATCCATTTCAAATGGGGCAGTGGACTGTCTTGAAGCAGTAAAGCCTTTTGTGTCATAGTCTGCAACTGAAGGTGAAAAGGATGTTCATAAGCCAACAGCACCAGCTCCAGAGCCACATCCCTCCTCTGTGAAGCAGCTCTCCTGCAGCACTGACAGGCAGTGCAATAAAGAGCCAAAGAATTAAGATGCTTATTTTAAAAAACTAACAAGCGGGACACTGTTTGCATTTCTATAAGCTGAAACATGAGCAAAAGCTCAGGAGGACAAAGGCAAAAGATAAATACATTGACTTATTTTTTAACAGAAATAAAGATCAGAGCACCAAGAAAGCCAAGCCCAAAGTTCTGGAAACAGACTTTTCACACAGTACATTTCAATGGATATGGAAAAAAAACTCCACAAGCAAGTTTGTATCTTTTCTGTCCTGCAACCTTCATTCCTGGCCATTCTGTTTGTCACAAATAAGCAGTAATTTATGTTTTGACGACTCACCCCAGCGAATAGAACCATAAAAACAATCCCCAGCCATTTGTTTGTGTATATTTTTTTTCTAAGGCTCAAATTTATTTTAGATGACACTTTTTTCCTCCCTTGGCCGAGACGGGATATTTTGTCCATGCCTTTTATCAAACTGACAGGCGATATTGCTTTAAATTGGGCACTGCATCAACAACAGAGGCTTTCTCATTTCAAACCCAAAGTGTCAGTCAGGTGGATGAGAACTCATTTCGTCCCTTATTTACTAAATGCAGATTGGGTTTTCAGGAGCCAGGAGTGCAGAAGAGGAAAGGGATGCCCTGGGTGATAATGGGAATGAATGAGAGAGGACAGCAAAAGAACAACGCAGCGTGAAGCAGGCAGGAACTTATTGTGGGTTGATTAGATGACATCCATCTTCTTGTCTATAAACCATTCCCACAAGCATAGCTTTCAAATTCACTTTGTCCCCTGTCATGGCTCCCTCCCCATTAAGAGGATAAAAGGTGACAGGGGATTGCAGGATGTTCCTGATGGATTTCAGCGCACTGGGGATGTAGCTAAGGGGTTACAGATCGGAGGCAAACTATGATTTGAGACTGAGTCCCTGGATTCCCTGATTTCTCATGGATCCAACACCCAGTCTGGGGATCAGGAAGAAGCAGTTTCCTGAAGAACAGAGGGAGACTGCTTGGCTGCTGTGATGGCCTGTCTAGTTAGTCCTCAATATCTAGAGGATTCTGAGAGAACATCATCCAGAAAATATGACAAAAAATGAATCTTGAACCTCCACTAAAACAGAGGAAGTTTCTGGACAGTGTGAATACATACACGTATTTGTTAAAGTGGGAATATTCATTTCACTTCATTTGGAAAAATAGCCTCTCAGACAACATTGTGTTAGTCTGAGAAATGTACCAACAATTACCAATTCTGAAATTTTAATATATAATCTTATATTTTAAAATAATCTTATGATTTTTTCTAAGAGGACAACTTTTAGTGAAACCATGAAACTATACGAGCTTTGATATCTCTGTATGTATTTCACCAAATTACTATCTAGAATCACTTTTAAAATGTTTAAACTTCATATTGACATTACATGTGTGAGCAGCCTACAGATGCTGAACAGGCAGGGAATTCTGCTACCTTGGCACACAGTCTCCTGCTGCTAGAGCACCAATTAGCCAGAAGGAGGTAGGATGTTTCACTGCTATAAAAATGGGAGCAGGATTTAAGTACAGCAACTGTTGCTGAAATTTAAGGGAACAGAGGAAGGAAAGGAGTCCTGCCCTTGTGCCATCTTATAGAAGGTGTTATAAAGTTACATCTGTGACAAAACACTGCTGGAAACTAGAGACAGATGATTGAAATTCTTGCCAAAATCTTCTTAGTGCTCTCTCCCCTCACTTCCCCTGTCTCTAACTGCATAAAAATCACCTGGACCTGAGAACAAGCAGGACTGTGCGTGATATACACAGGCAAGCTTTTCCTCTTTTAGTGATCTCAATATTTCCCTGCACTCTCTTGACAGTGTTTATGATGACTGGTACCTATCTCAAGAAGGACTTTATGATTCACACTTTAAGAAAAGCAGCCAGGAGTCATCCATGTGAGAAAGTTTCTGAATAACTCTTGTAATTCTGCGTGACTGCAGCAGCATCCCGTGGTTTGCCCACGCAGAGCTCAGCCCTCGGTGGAATGTTGAGCTCTCCTTCCTGTTCACTGCCCTTGCCCAAACCCCCCTCAGTACCAAGCAGAGCCATAGAACATCCCATCCATCAGCCTCATCATTTTCTTCACAAGTTCTCCTAAATGCTTTTAAACCAAAAAGGCAGATTTTACTAAATAAAAGAATTTTGTAGAGAAGGGGAAACTTAAAGTGACTTGATGATAAAGGAGTGTTAGAAGGTTTTACAGCCTGGAGCTTTTCAGAGGCTGGAGGACAGGGGCAAAGCCTGTTGTCAGTTTGGCTACTGTCAACTCAGAGGCCCTCTGGGGCACAATAAATTCACAGAAGTTTGCCTGTTTCCTGGGACATGTCTCCTTCTGTCTGGGTGTCCATGCCCAGTTTTCCCCACTGCTGAGCAGTGTTGCTGGCTCTGCAGATGCTTAAGGGAGTCTCTTCTTCCTACCCTGTCATGAAGGCTGGGACCACCTTCCAACTGCTCCTGCAGGATGGGGCAACGTTTCCTTTCCCTGGGGTGCATCCACCCAGTCACTCTGTTATTTATAAAACGTACAACAATATGTAAGTGGAGAGAAATAAATAAAATGGGTGCTGTCTGCTACATGAACCAACAGGAGTCAGTCAGTGACATTAAAAAGGGTCCTCCAGCTGAGAGGAGCAGTGCTGGGGTTGGACTTCTAGCACGTGTCCTGGGTACTGTCACATTCCCACAACAGTCCTGTGCTCACTCAGACCTTTTTCACCTGAGCACAATTCCCTCAGATCTAGGGAACTTCTGCAGACAGTCCCCACCTGGAAGAGACCTGATGTTTGTGGCACAACGCACATAAACACATACTCAACACTGACATGCTGTTGCTGTGCCTTTCCAGATGGTGGGGAGGTATTTAAGACAGCAGGGGGATTTTTTTGCTGTCATCATCTGTTTCTGTGTACTGTTTTCTAATAAGTGCTACTAGAATTGGGGAGCACAGGAATACATGAAGAAGCTTGCTGCCTGTTTTCTTAGTTGGAAAGTGTATACCTGGCAAGAGCACAACTAGACAGTTTCCATCTTAAAGTAAGACAAAGTTTGTCATGGTTTTGCTTTAAAGCAAGTAAGAGAAATTCATGATTGTGTTTAGCTTTTAATCTGAAAGTGAGCCAGAATAGATTTCAGTTCACAGTGACTAAGTGCGAAAATAGGTGAAAGATAATTTCCTAAAATGGTCTGAATTTACAATAGATCATGGGAACAAGGAAGGCTCTGTGACTCTGAAAAGTCTGTGATGATGTCAGATCTTGTTCCACATCAACATGTAGAAAGACTTAGGCATATATAGCATAAAAAAAAAGTCAAAAGAATCCAGGTCGATTAGACGTCTTGTGTTATAGCAGTGATTGTGAATAATTGAAATATCATGACAGGAAGAGAGATGAAGTCACATGAGAATAACACAAACCAAAAATTAACCTAGAAGACTAAAAAACAAATTTGAATGCCACAGAAACCCAGTAATGCAAAGCATACAAATATAATAAGCAACACTATGCCATCAAACATTTAAAATGGCAGAGCAAAAATAGTTCACCTAATTTAAACCCCAGAGTTTTCCTGTTGTGCATAAGAGAGGCACAGAGATGATACATATGTGCAAGAGCACTGCAGGGCTCTCAGCACAATTCAGATTGACTCCTGGAGAGAGCTCTCATCTTCTGGCCAGTCAACTTTCTTTTTCCAGGTCTGGAAAAAGTGTGGTCAGAAGTGCAAAGATAAGGACAGGACAAGCAAATGTGAATTCTGCCCAGAGTTTAATATATGCCATACGTTGATCTTGGCCTAGTTTTGCCGCACCAAACTGCTATTTAAATTCTACTTTGATCACGTAGCAGCATTGGCTGAACTGGTGGTTATCCCACTAACTTCTCTCAAATCAAGGATTCTTGAATTTTAACAGAGCCCTTAGGAGAAACTTATGTTTTGCCATGGCACCAACACAGATTAATATTAAGGGATCTCCAGGAGACACCTAGGAGAGGACACCTCTTCCTGAGTGGCTCATGCCCTGGGGAACACTGAGCCATTTAGGACAGAGGGGGATTCTTTGTAAGAGGCTTTGAGAGAAAACATATGCTCCTGTATTAGCTGAGCCAAATCAAGGCCACTTGGCTACTCAGAGTGAGATGACAGCAGCAAACCAGTCTGGCTCTTCCTTCGTTTTTCTTTGCTGAGCTCTCACCTCCCACATTCAGTCTGTACCACCCTGACTGCCATCACCTCCCACCACAGGGACCCAGAGCCTGAGATCTCCAAGCAAGGAACAGTCTGTCCTGGCCACTGGTAAAACCAATTCAGATGAAATCTGAGTTCCTCCTGGAATGGCAAAGAAGCATCCATGCCTATCAAAAATTGTCCCAGAGCTAAAATGACTCATTGTTATAAAATTCATCAACACCCACTTCCCTCCTCTTGACGTCTTTAGGACCCTCTTACAAAATGCCAAGGAAAAATAGTTCTTCAGTTAACAAAGTTTCCCATTCAGATTGTGGAGGATTTGGTAACAATAAGTTTTAACACAGTGTTGCCCAACAGTGATTTACATATGCATTCCTATAACAAACCAGATAATTTTCCATTCCGAGAAGAGCTGCCTTGCACATTCTATTTTACAGAGACTGAACTTTTAAACTGATGTACTTCCACAGGAGCAGAGAAGAGCAGAGTCAGGAAGACACCATTTAATGAGCACAAATCCATTACTGATACTAGTCCTCGGGAGAAATACAATAGAATAAACCTAAATTGGTGCCATTTCTTCAATGATGATGGAGCAATGCTGCTTGACACCAGCTGAGGATCTGATCCTGTTAACCTTTATTGACTCAGACATATGTTTCCAAAAGCATTTAGCTAACTGAAGAAATGAAATGTAGCTAAGATTGGAAGATGAGGATGCAGCTCTCGAGGAACAGGAGGACAAAGGGAAAATACAGGCTAAATTTCTGCCTCTCTGAAATGGCAATTCAGTGGCACTATAGAGGGTATTCTTCACACTCATAGAGGAGAAATTTGGGCTGACTCTCATTGCTGACCTGCACCACGAACCTTTCCAAATTCTGTGGTCTTTATCTTTAGGAGGTATCTTTACCTCCTAAACCAAGGCACTGTGTGTCCCTGACATTCTCCAAACAAACAGCTTCGAGCCTCAGCCTCTCACTCTGCAGACGGCACTTTAACACCCCCTGGGCACCAGCTTTGCCATCCTGTGGGGCCCTGCAATATCTCATTCACTTAAGAAATAACCCTAAGAGTTAATCACATGCAACCCAAGCAGAAAGCAGCTGGATTTTGGGAAGACAAGAGTATATAGTAACCTGTGTTTCCATTAGGTGGTTTGGATAGAGATTTGAAAAGCCTCCAAAGTATATTACAACAGTTGCCTCCAGTTTAGATGGAATTTTAGGGGCAGAAAGGCATAAGATAGACACAAACTTCCTTTGGACCCAGGCCACATCAGCTGTCACCTGTGCAGCCCATTCCAAATGCTAACTTATTCACTTACAAAGAATGAAGGTGGACTCATAAATTCCAGATCTTTCTCCAAACACATCCATAGGGAATCTCTGCCTCTGGGAAGCACCCACAGTACAAGAGACAAGTTTTCATTGTGCAAAAACTTTCTAAATCAGAACAAATATCTAATTTGGTAAGTAATCACCAGGGGGAAAAAAGTGCCTGTAATAAGAGCTGAATAAAGTAAGAATAGTGCTTTTTTAAGTACAGATATGTTTGCTGAGGATCACGCAGAAGCAGCAGGACTGTGGAGAGAACTGAAGAGGTCTCACAGTATTTTGTAGTCTTCCTATTATTTAACAGCCATTACTGGTAAGGGGTAGCAAAACCAAAACTCCTGTTTCCAGGTGTTTCAACAGAGCTCACAGACCTTTAATATTTTCTTAATTAAGGACTACATATTTGATAAATGGATATATCTCAGTATGACCACACAGAACATCTCAACCACATTAGAGCATCCAAGGAAACAGGACTGCAGAGAAACACCAAGAGCAAGTAAGCAAAGATGATGATTAATTAATGATTCTTCTACCATGAAAGTCCTTCTCTCAGTATGATTAGTTAGTGTGCAAGGCTTGGTTACTTTGATTTTTAATAGTTTCGTTGGCTGGTTGGAGTTTTAGGGGGTTTTTTTGGTTCGTTTTATTTTTTACTTACTCTACTGCAAGAGAGGACTGTGTAGGTGTTTTTAATAAAAGGTATGTCTCAGAACCAGGTTATCTGAGGAAATGAGGCCTTTTCTAATTTCAGCTTCAGTCTGTAAGCAAATAGCCTCAGTTTAATAAATCTGTTTTATTATGATGGTATTTTTTTTTTCCTTCACAGTCTTGTTTGTGCATGAGGGAGTAACAGCAATAAAATCTCACGTTCCACCAGAAGGAAATATGTTCATAATATTAGTTAACAACCTAGAAAAATGTTTCCCTTGTTGTGAAGGGTGCACCAGTCTGCAAGGTAACCAGAGAGGGGAAAAAAAAGGAAAGAGGTTGTTGGCAATAGCTCCTGTGCTTCCTTCCTTTGGTTTCATGTCTTTTCAAAACCAAAAATTGTATTCCAGATTTTGCTATGACCTCTCTGTCATTAGGACTCTGACATTGATAGCTTTTCGCTTAGAAAAAGTATCCTGCTGATTTTGAATATGAAAATCCAGACCAAGAAGCAACACCAGGATGTGGTGGTGCCCATTTTACCCCTTCTCTTGCTTCCTTCTAAACTGACCTTTAAGGGCAATTTATTTGCTCTTCTATGGGGAGATAACAAAAAGTCAATGCAACACTCCCAAGATACAACTCCCAAAAGTCATTAGCAGGGGAATATTATGAAGGTTTGCTCTGCTACCTGAGAATACTCCTCTTTCACCCACCCTAGATAGTTGGGATTTTCAAGATATCTTGCTGTCTAAAAGGAAGGGTCAGGCACATCCAAAGGACCAGCCTATCAGATCATAACACCTCTATAGTGCTGGATGATGACTGGTAGCAAACAGGGACTCTGGATTTATTTGAAACAACGCAGAAAAGCAACATTCCCTTTGTTCTTTCAAAACAGATTTCTGCACACCTTAAAACAGAGAGGAAAACAACTTCATGCATGCAGTCTCTGAGATAAATTACTTCCAACAGCAATTATTGCTTTCAACAGCAAGAATATATTCGTAACCACACAATAATTTTCATATAACCCTGAAAAAAATTATCACTTGAAGTCCAGAAATAAGTAGAATCACCAAAGTGTTATTCCACTTCATATATTATTCCACACTTCCTTGATAGGGAATACTGACATTTTATAGCCACGTAGAATTGTATTTAGAGCATACACAAGTGCATCTTTTGCTGAATTCAGGCACCTGCAGTTTGCATCTATGATTAAGAGAATAATGAGTGATTCAGACTACTTACTATCCAGAGACTTCCAAGTCTTGCATATGGAGATGTACAACTTCATCTCATAATGAGCATTCTGAGAAGTCTGACTGATATTTTACTCTTCTTTCTCCTGAACAAAAGCAGGAGCACACCTGACGGATGCAACAGGACACCACACTCTGAAATACAGCACAAAACAGCTGAAGATAGTCAGGAAGAGAATTACTAGATTCAGACTCTAAAATTGGGCATCAGCTGAAGATGTTTCTTCCTTGTTAACTGCTTTTCATTGTGCAAGTCTTTCCTGATTGCTACATCTTTTGAAGAAAGTCAAGGTTTGCTGGGCTCAGGGCTTCATATTTAAGCTGTGCTGTTCATGTTCCAAACCTGATCAAATTGTATATTTTAGACTCCATTCTCAGTTCACTTTGCTTTTGAATGCATAAGACATTAGAGATCACTTGCCCGGTGACATGCAGCACATAAAGACTGAAATGATTTATTGAGTTGAGAACTTAAAATTGTAATGTTTTTGAAAACCACAATGACATTTTCATACTGGGAGAACAACTTATCTAAAAACATTACATCCACAGATGACAATTATAAAAAGTCACTATTATAAGAACTCAAACTTTACCCTGTAAATGGGAATATACTTTCTCCAGACTGAAAGGAACACACAAAGAATATCAAATGTGAAAGGCACTCTTCAATACTTAGGAGAAAAGCATCACTGCTAAATTAGGTCAAGGTCCAAACCTCAAGAGGAAAACCCCAATCAAGTCAGTAAGGAGTTTTTAAATGCTTTTTCCCAGTATATTAATACTGTTTGGATCAGGTCTTCAGATTCGTTCTCTAGGCACACAATCAGGGATTTTGTCGGTTGTCTCTGTGCCATGTGAATGACTGCACGTCCTTCCAGAAAGCCCTGGTCTCAGCAGGAATGCCATGTCCTGGTGAAATAGAAAGCGGGAAGGAGGAGAGTTTAATTTGATGAAATCCATTACAATGCTGGAACATATGTCTGCGTTGCGCTTATTGCAGTGAAGTTTCTTGTCAGCTGCTTTTCGCAGATGTATGGCATGGATATAGAGAGAACTACTTGATGGAGAGCATGGATCCGTCAGGAATGTGGGGGCTTGTGATAGTGCTCAAGTGTGTGCTTCAACTGTGGCTCCACCAAGAAGAATACCACACCAGCACTGCTCTCCAGTGCATGCCAAAGGCATAAAAATGCAAGGCAAATTCCCACTAAAAGAAGCCTTTGCAGGGCGCCAAATCAATGCATATGGATCCAGTGCAAAATCTGAGATGGACTTCAAGGTATGACCCATTTTTGGTTTCTTCTATTCTGGAATGGGGCCAGCCTACTTTGTACCAAATCTCTGCATAGGCCCTTTCCAAAAAAAATCTCAATTGATCCAGTTGGCTGAAAATGCAGCACAATTTCTCTCTCTATCCTCTGAAAGAGCAGCAAGGCAAGCTAAAGAATCACACTGGCTCAAAATAGATTGCTGCATATGTTCATTTTTCTCAAATTTTTCCTGAAGCCCATCTCATAGGCAGAGATTCCTTTGGTTGTTTCTAAGAAGAACAATTTGCTGTGGCTCAGTCAGCAGCCATGTTTAGGCCAGGACAGATTGTTGGCCAGTGAGTAGGTGTGGGCATGCTGAAAACCATGTTTTTCACCCATATGGCCAACAGATGGGATAGGAGAAACTTTTTTTCAAAAGAAACACATGTCACTTATGCTATGGCTGCTTGGAACAACAAGAACAGATGATACCAGTCACTTCTCACCAGGTCCTTCATGCCCTCACAGCTTCTTCCAGATTACATTTCCATCCTCTATTCTCTCTGCACTTGTACCAAGCTACAGTTGTACACTCACACACACACATGCACAAAGGAGGAAAACAAAAGGCAAGAGCAAAAGAGAGCAATGATGTTTTTTGCACACAGCTCTGAAGTTATGCGCAAAATAAAACATTGATTTCTCTAAGTTTCCACCATAAAGCACACTGTGATTCTTAGGAAGCATTTAGGTAGATGGTGAATTTGGAAACACCAAGAAAAAACATTGCATAATATGTGAATGGAGAGGTGCAATGAACCACACTCAGCTTTTACTTCCAGTGAGTCACTATCTGGTCACTGTAGTTTAGTTTTACTACCAATAAAGACAATTTTGTAAGACTGAGAAAGACTTATTCGTTCTTACTCTTGAGCTCCACAGTTCTCTTTCTCTCTCTGACTCTCCTCATAAAAAAGTAATATTCTGATTTCGCCAATTTAATTCTGAAATCCAAGGCTTTCACTTGAATTCCCTTTCGACATACATCCAGCCAAACATTCCCACTTGCTAGTTATTTAAATAATATAATTGGATCACATTTTCTCAGGCTTCTTTGGTGATTCTATCAGAAATGTGTAGGTCTCCATGGAGCTCTTATCTTTATCAGGGAGAAATAAGTCTGACTTTTCTTACTCTTTTTAGTGTAGTTGAATCTTGGAAATCAGGACTAATCTGTGATTGCTCAGCACTGCTTTCCCTTCAACAGTGATTACATGTTTTCTCAATTTTATTCCTCAAACCTGAACACTGCTGTGAGCAAGGCCCTTGTTCCCCAGGCCTTCTAGCAATAACACTACCTTCTTTGATTTATACAACATTTCTCTTACAAGATTGCTTAGAATACTTATGGTATCCTGAAATGCACCTGAATACAGGGTGCCTTTTTATTTTTTTACTTTACTTTCTCCCTTCAGTTAAACTCCCAAGTCTCTTCCCTTTTCAGTATGCAGCTTTCAACATTCTTTCTTCTGAAATGTACCTGTTTTTTCCCTTCATATTGCTGCATCTTCTTATTCTGCTGTTATCTATATTAAGCTACTTTCCAGACTGCAGCCATTGGAATTAATCTAGAATTCAGTTTTTCATATGCCTGTTCCAAAATTTCAATTATTCATTCCTATGTGAGGTGGGGGTTTTGTTTGTTTTTTCTTTTTTTCATTATCTGTGACTTGAGAATTTACCTTTTAGCTGCTGACATTCAAGTCATTTACCCAGTTAATAAAACCCCAGGGAGTTCTGCACTGATCTCCACAGTATTTCATGTTTTCTTTTGTTTTAGCATGTTCCCTTTCTCCATGAAGTCATACTGAGCCCAAGCAGATTCAAAGAAGATATTGAACAGGGTGGGAGGGGGGAAGAAAAGTGAAAACCAAAAAGAGAAAACCAATATCTACGCGTGGTTATGTGCCTGATGTTTTCATACCACTCCCTGGTTCTCCAATCAGAAATAGCTTAGGCCAGTATCAGAGTGACATTGCTTTCCTTTATGCCACGGCATCAGCTCTCAGTGAGCTGATTTAAGGAGCCACAGAACCTATTCACACTTTTGTAAGGCAACCTATTGCACTTTGAATTCCCACCTCCCACTGGCACCCAGTAATTGGGATGCTGAATTCTGGTTCACCCCTCTTAGGAGATGAAACAGGTCTGCTGTAACTGAACTTGGACTAACTCGCTGAGTTGGGCTGTGCTGAGAGCATCCATGGGAGCTGTTACTGTGTCTCTGCTCACATCCAGAGATGCAGCAAGTTGGTAACTTTTCCCAGTTGTGGGAAAAGCGGTTCCAGCTCAGGCTGCATCACCAGTCTGGCATCGCTTGTTAAAACATTTGCTTTAGCCTAAAGGAAACAATCTTTAAATGCACAAACCCACTCAATGGACAGTGCCACAGAAGCCTTAACAAAGAATCCCATGGCAGGAACCAGAACCGTACCTCAAGGGAAAACAATCTCATCAATGTATTTAATTGAAAGTATCTGTGCAGCATGGTACTCCACATTCAAAAAACAGTGAAGGCTTTTGGATACAGATCCAATATACAGCAGAAAAGAACTGGTCTGTAACTTTGTGGTATTAGTCTGAATGCGGCTATGATTTTTTTCCTTGACAAAACTATAACCACACAGAGTTTGCTCCATTGCTTGAAGGCAGTGTGTAAGCAGGTCAACACGACCACAGTCTGTCTTACATCGTGATAACACTGCAATGTATTGAAGTACAACAGTGTATTTTGTATGTTCAGATGCTAGAAGCAGACAAGCAAAAATACCAACTCTCCTTCTGTATTAGTATGGTTCCTGTTCAAACACAGCCAAACCTTTATGAGTCTCCTCGTATACTCCTAATATAGAAAATCGTAATAAAAATATGAAAATATAAAAAATTTGTAGCCTAAATTAGAAATGTTATACCAATCAAGATGGAGATAAATGATTTTACTAAAATATTTCAAAAGCTCACTTATTCTTCCCCTCCTGGAAGTTAGAATTATTTCTTTTTTATTTGAACTGGTGTAGCTGAATTCTAGTGAATTGCCATCCAATAAAAAGTTGCTTTCTTGATAGCAAAAAGATACACTCTACCCTTCATTTCCAAAACTGTCAATCCTGTAACCCAAATTTTCCATTTGTACTGTTGTCTGTTACTTCTTTTGTCCTTTCTTCCTCCTGGAAAGTGCAATCCCCGGCAGTCAGGGTGGACAACGCAAGCATTCCAGTGACGAGGTGTCTCTGTGACACACGTGGTACTGCTGGCTTTGGAAACTGGTGTTCGTCTACTGAAATTCACTGATGATTCAGCCATGGTCTTGAGGAGGTCTTTTTTTGGCACAACATATGCTTTTTCCATACTGAAGATAGATACATAGACTCTTCAACCATGGAGTAACATTCAAAGGTTTCCAGCCCTCCTTATCCACATTCAGAACCTTTGCATATGTGACTGTGGTTTGGTAGAGAGGGGAAAAGAAGAGGGGAAAGCTTTTGATTTCCAGAATAACGGAATTTTCTAATTTTCTTAATCTTTGTCTCACCGATGCATCACAGGATCAAGAAACAGAAGTAAAGTGAAGGAATGAAATGTTTAGATGAGAATATAGCAAGTGTTAGATAAGCATGTCAATTAATCATAGCAGGATATTAAAAAAGTTGTCAGCATAGCAATAACCACTGCATATTTATAGAAACATTTTCATTATCAATGATTTGGATTTAACCCTTGGCCTGGTGAAGCAAAACACCACCTGGCAAAGACGTATCCCAGGCTGGGATTCAGTGGCAAAGGTCCCGTATTGGCATCACCAGTTGCCTCTCTGACTGTTCTTAATAGCAGTTTTCTGTCCATCCAAGGCACGAGGTAGAAGGATGGGCTCAATTCACCCTGCAGTTTTCCTCCACATGTTGACAGTCATTTTCCTCAATCCTTGAAGATTAGGATGACTGAATGTTTTCTGTGCTGGCCAAATATCCTTAAGAAACTCACTAGACCACATATTTCAAGGCTTGATATGCTGCTTAGTCTCTTAGTAAATGTGTTTCATAGCTCTGGAAGAATGTCTCTTTTATTTTTTTGCTGGTATCTGAAGCAAACCAATAGATCTGATGACTCCACATCTTTAAGGGGACACAGACCAAGGTCAGTGCTATCTCCCTCAACTGCAACTCAAGCAAGCAATTCTCTCTAGGGAGTTGCATGTCATGTTTGCTCAGCTGCTTCTGGTTGTACACAGCTACTGCCGTTTTTCTGATTGGAGTGAAGTAATGCAATGAAAATGTAGTGTAATATGCTGAAAGAACCAGCACGTGGTCAGAGGGGCATAAATCAGCAGTGGTGATTGTGGGGTGGGATGGGAGATTAGTGCAGTCCAAAAGCCAGTATGTGTGCACATACTTATGGCAAATACTGGCCCTGTGAGCTGATCACATGCCTCTTTCCTTGAGTCTCCCTTCACCTGGAAGCAGATTTCCCAAAGAATATAGATCTCTGCTTGCCTATCAGCATCTACCATAATTCAGATTTCCAGGCTGGTTTACGGCCTAGCAGAAAACAGGATGGAAGTGTGAAAGTCACTTCACTTACCACAGGCAGTTATGATCCTTATTTTAAGTTATTCCTTAGTTCTGAATCAAATCAAGTGAGCTGTCTCCAGAGAGATGATTCATAACCCTACAAATTTCAGGTATTGTGCTCCATTATTGATACAACTCATAGATCCTAAAAAAGCACAGCAAAATTTAAGTCATTCATAATTTAAGTACTGAGCAAGGTGATACTGTGAAAGTAAGTTCCTAAGCTGCCAGCCTGGTAAATGGAGAGAAACATTTTCAAAAGTCTCTTGAAGGAAGTCTTGTCTACCAAAACCTCCTTCTTCCCACTGTTTTTCCTACCCACCTTTTGTGTGACATATGATTTTTTTTGCCTCCTCCTGAGATACAAAGCAACTTAAGTTTCCAAAATCAGCAACAATTAACAACAACCCTCACCCCAGGCGGATCAAATGTGTCCATTTGGCTCTTGGTGGCATTCAGCTTGAGCTAGACAACAGCACAGCTTCTGTGTTGCATTCATCTATCATGGGCTGCGCAGAGCAGAAGGCACAGACTGAGGGGTGTCTCAGGAGCTGCTGTGGGAAGATGAGACATGCATCCCTTAATTCCACTTAATGTGCTGTACTCTTCCATAGATTAGTGAAAAATGAAGTGGTGTTACAGCTCTCTTCCTTGAGAATCAATGAGGATACTTGGCAATGGTGTCCCTGATGGAGCAAGAGTATTTATAATGTCAAGGATGAAATATTTAAGCTCCCATGGAAGGCACTTCAGAAACAATCTTCTATTTACTCAGTCTTATCCAGATTTCCCTCTGACTTCACAGACTGAGATTTGAGCCTAAGTGATGTCCTAAAACACTACTCATTGGATATTTATTCCTTCCAAATCCGGTTCCACCAACAACAGGGCTTCACAGCACTTTGTTTTCTTCAGGGTGACTGGTAAATTAGGAGAGAAGAAGCTCATGTACATACATATTACATCTATATAAATATTAAGTAGATGTGTATGCATGTATGCTGAGTAAGAATGTGTCTTAATCTATATTTGCCTCTAAGGATGGAGTCCCATCTAGGCTTCTATTCAGCATGCATTTATGAATAAAAATATTTTTAATTAATTATACCTTAAAGGATTTTATTTTTTTTTCCCTCCCACAGATCTTCCACTATATATCCTGAGTTATTTGTTGCTTCCAGAACAGAAAAATACTGTTTGAACTAGTTAAAAAGCTTTGTCATGTTCACAGTGTAGCCAACACTGCTTTCAAGAACTATATTAGAGGTTCATTTTATTACTTCTCCAAGTAATATTGATAGTATGACACACATTACAGGAGATTTTTTGTGTCAATGAAATTTGAATAAACCTGAAATCAAGGCTTAAAGAGAAGAATAGTTTTGGATTTTTTCTGATGAGGGCAGAGATACATTAGGACAAAGTAAGTGTAAAGAGAGTAAGCTGGCCATGAATCTCAGGACAAAATGATACTGAAGGGAGCAACCATCTATCCTCTGTTTGATACCTTTAAAAAACTCTTGAAATTTAGGATCATCAAGCTTGGGAGAGTCTGGCATAAACACCAGATTTGCTTCAAGGCAGAAGGGAAAAGTTTTAGAGGCTTCATGCAATGTCTGATGATGATATCACATATGCATCTGTTGAATTAGCCATTTTTTAATATAAAGGTTCCTAAATTATTAACTTTTTCTAAAGTGATATTTGATGGGAAAAGTAATATCCGTATGAAGTATTAAGTGTTCCTTATGAAAGAGCTGTATAAATCTGACAGAGCATAATAATTACGCTGTCAAATATAGAAGATTCCATTTTCCCTGAACTATCTAGACCACCAAGTTTCAGAGACTGTCATAAGGATACTAAGATTTATTTTGTTTCCAAAGGCTCAGAAGATGCTTTTGCTTAAAATGGATATCTAACAGTTAATTTTATTTTTTTCTGGTACTGCTGCAGCTAGTTAGGCTTTGAGTGATGGCTCTCTCTGATCACAGGCAGGGAAATGTTAACCTGTGTTTAATCATTCTCATGTTAACACCTTGCCCAAGAGAAAGGATGTTTGTGGTTTGCAGAAGACATACAAGAAAAATACCTTCAGAGTATGCATCCGCTTGCAGCATGGAAATCCCCATGGCATCTCTGGGCTGTCCCCCCACAAGACCCCTTCGGGCAATTTGATTCCTTCGTTTGAAGTGAGAAGCCTTTTCTTCCTGCAGTAATGTGTCCAGGTGATGACAGAGTTTAACCTTTAAAGTAAAATTTAGCTGAGTCACTGTCAAGCTTACTGAAGGAGTATGAGGACAACTAAAATCCGAAGTTTTTATCTGCCTTTATCCCACTAAGGAGTTAACATGTCCATCTCCAAAATTCCAAATTAGACACAGACAGATGCACTTTTATCAAGGACTGCCTAACCGGATTCCTAGATGAGTTACAGTATCTATGGGAACTATAATTTTAAATTGTCTTGGATTTCTGCATGTTAATTTTCAGCCAGAACATTGCATTGCAGGAAGTTTTTTGCATTAACTCTTTTAAGAAGTTTTCCAAATCATTAATTCACTCGTTTCTGTCCTTTACATCAAAATTTAAATCCTTTTCCTTGAAGACTTGTCTAGAAGATTTTACTTTGTAAATGTCTTCCACACAACTGAGTAGTAACTTACAATCTCTTCTGAGCCATCAAGGAAATGAAAGGGACATGTGTTTAAGTACTGGTACAAGGATTCATTCTGAGATGAACTTGCATCATCAGTTTTAGCTCAGCAGAGCTGAATTTTACTACCTTATCTTTGGCCTTGCTTCTGGACACAACCAGGCTAATATTGCTAATACCTCCCTAAAATTAGAAGGATCTGGTAGGATCCAATCAGAATTTTCTCCTAGTAGATGTTTAGGACAACAAAAGCATAAGTCAGTACTGTAAATGTGAAGAGACTTCACTGAAGAAATGGCAGAAAGTCAATGTCTTCAGAAACTGCCCTCGAAGGACAGTCTTTCCCTTATCTTCCCTAAAGACAGTTCAATTTCAATGGACAGAGAAATCTCAGATCCTCCCAGGTTATTTATCATTTCTGAGACTACAAGAGCTAATTAGTCATGATATGCCTACCATTCCATTGCTTCCTCATCCTCTAGTTTACTTAACTGCAACCAAATTCTCATTGTACATAATGTTCAAAATACACACCTCTCACTACTATCACAAATTATACATATCAAATAAGAAGACATTACTCACATTTTAATTTCATGTTCAGGTAAATTTAATAAACCGTCTCCCTAAGATGACAGTTTGTGGGGCAATAACGAGTCTGAATTAATCTACTTCCAGCAGAGTAAAACCACTTAAGTATGTACACGTCATGTCAGCGTTTACAAAAACCTGTCAAATTGTCAGTTCCACTAATAACTTAACAAAACAATTTATGTTTCTGGAAGTTAATAGTATGGGTTTTGGTCTCTTGGATCTTGAAATTACACTTATTAAGATTAAAAATAGCAAGATGAAACTCTCCAAACTTGCCTTCAGACTTATTCAACAAAAGTTACCCTTTTCTAAACAAGTACAATAATGGATAGGCCTTCTTTCATAGTAATTCACATAGCAATTGCCATTGCACTGTCAACTGTTGCTATTAATAACAATAAATGGCGGGGGATTTTTTCCTTCCATGTGGCAAGTGCAAGATCATCATGAAAGAGTGATAGGAGACCCTTTATTGCCAAGCTCTGTATAACTAGAAGGTCAAAATTTTCAACGGAGAACATTTTAAGACAGTAAAGTGTAAGAGAAGACTGTGTCCACATCAGAAGTCTGTTGCTAGAAGGCAGTATCTAAGACTGCATTTGCAGTAAAACATCTTGTTAAAATAGAGTTAATTGCTTGATCAGCCCCACTTCTAGAGTTTTAAATTGCATCACATTGCCTTGGAGCAGGTGACTTCAACTCCTTTAGCATGAAACCAAGCCACTCTAGCTGCTAATAGGCTTTCAGCTTATGGGACACCCTTAAATTGATCCAAAGTAAAACTCCCTGAAATACCTGCAAGTTCTACATACCTTCTCAGCAAGATTTCACTCTACAGATCCACCATTGTTTTATCTGTCTAGAGAACAGCTCTAAACACACATCAGCTAAGCACACATCCAGTTGGGTTTGTTGTGGGTGTTACTCTGGGTGAAAATGCTGGAATGATGTTGGCTGATGAAAACTCCTTCTTGAGACAGTGCCCGAGCAGCCTTCATCCCATGGGTGTTTAAAGGGTCGCTGGTGTCATGACTAAAACGTTTTGTTACATCTGCCAAGCAACGTGAGGAACTCATATGGGGCAGGTCCTCCACGTCAAACCTGCGTCTCCATCCCGTCCCTGCATCAGGGCAGACCCCAAACCTGCATTTGGATGAGTGACATGAGGGAAAGGGCAGGTCAGCAGGAGTGCTCCCTGTCCTAGCAGGCTTCCCCATGCCCATCAGCACAGGCAGCGGACAGTGTTAATGCAGGGAATGTGCATTTGGTTGCCAGCACGAAAGAGAGATATCAAAAGTTAAATAGATGCTGAGACTTGGTAGAAAACTTGTACAACATTAATTTTAGGAACATTTCTGCTGAAATATCATATCTTGAAGGAGGGTGAGGAATGCCTCCTTTTAATTACTATTCTTGATGACAATAGAAAGAAAAAAAAAGAGCTTTGTGGCTCAGAAGTTCATCTGTCCCTGCTGCTTGCTTTCCTACCTGAAATCAATCACGTTTGATTCCAATTATCCCCCTAGAAACTAATTGTGACAATACCAGGGGAAAGAATACACTTTTCATTAAAACCTCATGCTGAAATTAAAGTAACTTGGTTTCTCTTCTGATATTATCATTTATCCTTGAGGTGACTCATAGCTGATGAGGAAATTATTTTTTCTTCCTCTTCTCTGTATTTTTCCTCAAAATTATTATTCCCATTTGAAACTTTCTTTAGCAATGTTTGATTTGCCAGTCAGGGCAAATCCCTGTGCTTTACCCTTTCCTCCAGGAGGTGACAGATAAATACCCATATGTGAGATGCTTAAAGAAGTTCCACCGCTCTAAAGGCTGGTAATGGAGTGGAGAGTCAGATCTGGTATTTTAATTATTTACTAAAATGCTGCAAAGAGTCTAGAGATGTGACAGCAAATGGCAGATCTGGCTGAGAAATACATGAACTGCCAAGCCACAAAATTCACATTTTTCTGCAAATGCACTCTGTGTGATAATTATTAAACATATTGAGCCCTCCCATCCATAAGCAGAACTCTCTATAATGGGAATGTTTTTAAAGTTATCTGTGAGGCTAAAGTACATCTTTATGTCTGGGAGGATAATAGGATAAACTTCTTTTCCATTGTAGATAAAGAAGATGTGTTTTAAACTTGCCCAAGGGAAATTTCCAGCTGGCCAATTACTGCTAGTAAAGATCCCCTCTATAAAATGGTATTTCTCTAGGGTCAGCAGGCTACCAAATGTGTTTTCTAAAGACCAAAAGTATGTAATTACTGCAAAGGACTTCTGGACCTGGCTGGTGGTTAGTGTTGTTAAAATTGACCATTTTTTGGGTAGCATATTAACAGAAACAGATGGACTGGCTCTCAAGATCTTATTATCTGAAGAGGTTCCAGTGCTTGTTGTCTTTCCACTTGGAAAAAAATAAAAATAATAAGAACAACAAAAAATGCAAACTCCCTTTCCCAAAGAAAGAAATTCTAAAATATACTTATAGGACTATACTGTCTGAGACTTGGCAGCAGACCCCAGCTTGTGGGTGGAAGAGGACAGAGGGAAAAGAGAGATACATATTTATAACACCTTGTGTTGCAAACAACCATATCAAAAGCATGCTTGTAAATATTTTCAATCACAGTAGTGTCTTTAATAGCCTCAACTTCTTCAGAGTTAGATCTCTCACTGCTACGGCTGCACACCGTCAAAGGGAGATATGAATTGCAGAGTTACCCAGCTAGAGGGTATCTCATGAGGTCTGCCAAGGGAGAGGATGTGACCAGAATGTAACTAATTATTCTTATAAATACTTGCATTTTTTGGCTATTCTAGCATTTCGTTAGGAGCATTTTTGAGCAAAGCAGGTAATTCTCATGCTGGCTAGTTCAAGGGCCCCACCCTGGTAAGCCAGAACTGAATTTTCTCTGACTACACTCTCAAAATTGTACAGCAGCAAAAGAAAGGACTGAGTCCCTTTTGCCTGTCATCCCATCTTTAAGACTCCCAGGATTTGATTCCTTATAAAAATTAAAGGATTAGGCACTATAGTCATCTGGTAAACTAAAAAGGCGAAAGATTCCAAAAATTTGCAAGTGCACTAACAGCTGAACACTGACGCAGCAGACATCTTCCATATGCTGCTTCCTGTAGGCACAGAGTGGAGAGGGAATAGCTAAAAGCATCCCTTTAACCCACCTAAACCTCTCACATTCACAGAACAAGCTGAGGGACCTCTCTGAAAGTTCATGCCTGATTTCAGCACAAATTCTTGTGCATACAAAACCGTGGCTAGGCTGACTGCCTGGGAGGTGGAGGTTGACAGTTAAGTGATGACTGTGTGTTCTTTAACTCTTATATACCACATACAACTTCCCCATCCATCCCACCATCATGGGCAAAAAACAGGCTTCCAAGATATTTAAAATCAGAATTATAGTTTGGGAAAATTTCCCACTCTCTTTCTTTCAAGCAAAAATAGACTAAAAGATGGAGTAGCAAGAAATCAAAAATCAGCTTATATATTAAGATATGATGGAACAGCTCAAAAAGAAAAATAGAACATCACAAAGAAATAAATTGCATGTCATGGTACTGCATTTAACTAATGGACAGTCAAGAATCTGCTGATGTTTTTAAAAGTGCATTGTAGGAATAATTTCAGTGCTTTTTGTTTCTGAATTTCCTGTAAATAACAATCATCTAGCTCATTATAAGAATTGGTGATGGCAACAACACTCAATACCATTTGACTTGTTGTTTTATCAACATATCCACGTCCCATTTTATTACTCAACCCAAAAACTTGCTCCAAGTAAAAATGTGGTTTCTTCTTCCTGTTCCAGAGACTATTTTACCCCTGACTTTTTTTTCTTTTTTTTCTGGGACTCATTGTTGTTCTTTGACAAATAAAATTTTAACTTTGTGGAGAATGGAAAGGAGAAAGAAGTCATATTTTGGAGGTCCTTTCATGGAGATTGAGAGGTACCATTTATTGGGAAAAAAACCCTATTAACTGGGAGAAGAAAGGAGTGATACAAAGGTTTTGAAAAGTTGGGAGTTTTCCCCTTAAAGTCCTTATTTTATCATTTCCAATTACAAGATTTCCAGCTGCATTCAAGGCAGGTGCAAATCCAAACATTATACAGAATATAGCTTTCTATTCTAAAGCTGTACAGTCTCTATCATCAAATGCTCTGGATATGTTTTGCCCTTTCAAATCCCTTTTGGGTTTCCCAGAAAGGCCAAGCTACTTTCAAGATGAAAAATGTTGAGAAGCTTATGAAAGAATTTAAACGATATGTCTGCTTGTGATTCCAGGGGAGTGCACTGAGTGACCCAAAAGTCTCTTCTTGTCCTAGTTTTACACCTTCCTTTGGAAATACCTTGTTCTCTCCAAACTTACTGGGATTCAGAAGAATTTGTCTCAGAGGTCAGGATATGCCCATCAGGCTGAGAGAGATATCAAAGGAACGGGCCTGGATATATTATATATATTGATAGATTGAGATCCTTCTTAGCCAGTTAAGGTGATTATAAACATATGTTACAAGTCTAATGAGCTTTAGCCATCTGAGAAGTGTCACAAAAACACACAGGCTCGAATTATAACTGAGAAATGGAGTGTATACTGTATGTAAGACCCCAGAGGCAGTAAAGGGGAGGGAAGGAAAGAAAACCACCCCAAACTATGCATTAGCTAATCCTACTACCTGAGGATGTAAAGCAAATTTCATCAAAAACTACTGTAAGAACAGGTGTGAAGAGCAAAGGTATCAATGCAGAGAGTGTCCCCACTGTTTTATCCCACCTTGGCTTGTACAGAGAAGATCAAGATCAGAGATGCTCCTCCTGTGTCTATGGCAGCTGTCTGCTGTTAATCCTCTGACAGCATTGTGATGGGGAGTAGACATGCTAAAAGAACAAAAGAAAGGAAAAATCTTTCACTCCAAGGCCTGTTTGAGCAGATCCCCCTTCCAGTTAGATGAAGCTGGGGGAAATTCATTTGCTAGACATTAATTTTTTCCACCTCATGACCATCTAGACAGAGCTTTACATTAATACATGCTTCATTATATACAGTGCAGTTCAATTTGCTCTCTGAAGAAATAGCTAAATAACTCAAAATGACCCAAGGATGAAGAATTATCTCTTCTGACAAATTCAAGGACTCCTGACCAACACTTGAGCACCACTTTGGAGTCATTGTCTACAGTTTGGATAAATCACAGCACCTGTTGCCTCAGTGGAGGAAAAAGCCACAGAAACAGCTAGGAATTGTGCCTTGCTTGGCTGCTTCTCTGTTCATCAGTACCTGAGAATTTGGCCCAAAACCTTTGTTTGATAGAATTTACTCTCTTGTTCTCTTCCAGCTTTTTCTTTCTCCTTTTTTTCCTAAGATGAAGCTGCAATAAGTGTTATTTGTGAAATTACAGGTTCACTCGAATGGGAAAGCCAACCCTAATAACAATCCTTCAAGAGCAGACATGATGATCAAGTCCACACTGTTAAAAAACAAATGTTATTTGCACATGGGAGCAATTCCTGAGGCTGTAAATGGGGGAAGATACCTGGAGAAAATTGAGTTTAATTTGTCAAGGGAGCTATTTGTGACTTTCTTCCTGTCCATGCCAACTGGGCAGTACTTGCTGCATTAGTAGCTGAACACAAAGTACTGCCATCAAAAATTCATGGATGCTATTGTTTCTTTCTTCTTTTTTTTTTTCTTTTTTTTTTTTAATTTTTCCTGGCACCTGCTGCTCTTCCTCCACATCTAACCTTCTGGGTCTCAAGGCTTCTTTCACCGACTCTTTGGCACCAGCAGCTGGGGCACTGATGCCCAAACACCCTGGATTTAAATGGGTGTGCCAGCTGGGTGTGCCAACAAAATCTCAAGTTAATCACACTTTGCTTGCAAGGTGGAGTACAGGGATTCATCTGAGGACAGCATTGGCTGAACAGCCACCCCAAACCCTCCGTTATGCAAAGGAAAGGTGGGCTGGTGACTCATCAGGGTATACAACAGGTCACGGGTTCTCTCGGGTATTTGAAATTCGCCTTTCAGGTCACTGCTACTTATTGGGGAGCACCATTCATCTGCTTCGGGGACTTGATGGGAGATGCTCATAAGCAGATGCAGGACTGAGGAAGCTTCCATCACACTCCATAGGAATCAGACCCCTCAGTCATCTTTTGAAAACAGATATCTACTTCTGAATTTGTCTGTGCCAAGCTACCTTATTCCCGTCTTTCAAAGGAAGCCAGTCATTCCCAGGTTGTTGGAGCTCTGGAAAGCAATGTGATCTTTGCTCAGCGCACTTTGCACAAGCTCCAAACTGTGAGCAGGGCTAGAAACTCTCATTTTATACAATTTAAATAGATTCCACAACCTCAGACTCCAGCTGAGGATTTAAGACATACGCCAAATTGTACAGGCTTGTGGTAGTGTCATGAGAGCTGGATCCATTAAAGATGACAACTACACAAAGATGTAAGCAAGGACTAGAATAAAGGCAGGAAACAACTTTGAGCTTTACTGTGAAAAGTTATAGAGAAAAGATATTAAGGGGTTGTATTAATAGAAGGGATGCAAAAGGAAGGCAGTAACTCCCCTTGTCAGTGGATTCAGACAGTGAACTGAGATACTCATTTGCTTGCTCAAACTCTTCTGTCTTAGTTGCAACCTCTGTGCAGAGGAGGCTCTTCTACCGTTTCCCCACTGAAATTTTACCTTGGAAATTGGTAACACAGCTTTCATATCACCACAATCGGAATCCTGAGTTCTGCTGTCTGGCTTCCAAATTACTGTGACAAACTAGTGACAACTGACAATTCCCTGCCTTTTAAAATGCCTCAGCCCTAGTCAATGAAAGTCAAACAAGTAGAAAATGTGTGAAGATCTGATTTCTCAGACTGATTATATATACATTTATGTGTATATAAGCTCCAGGCCCTTCGTGTTTAATCAAGTACAGTATTAAGTGAGTTAATGAAAAAGGAGTAGTTTTCTGCTAATGTAATAGATCATTTGGGGAAACAGAAGTATTGTGATTACATGGAGGGACTTAGAATGAGATCCTTGCTGCCAAAATAGAGGAAAGAGCAAGACAAATCTACTCTACTAATTCAGAGTCGCTGGAGGTAAGACATTGAAAAATTTAGTTCTATCCTTTGCACCATTACATGGCTTTCCAATGAAAATAAAACACTTTCTTTTCCATCAGAAATCACAACAGTCTATTTGCCAGAACTAGGACTGAATTTCATCCTTGTTCCTGGGCCCTGAGCTGGCAGACCCCTCTGTGTCCCTTACTTTATTTTCTTTCAAGCTTGGATGTTTCAGCACCACCATAGCACAGTGACACAACTGAAAACAGATGCTCAGTTTTCTGAAGGGAGAAGAGAATACCATTCACTTCTCCAAGGTGGAGACACACCTGGGAAAATATTTCTAGAAAGCTCCATTTCTCCTCCATTTGGAGGGACTGGGGAGAGGATGGAGAAGAAGAAAGATGAGCAATCAAAGAACAAAAGTTTCTGTGGGAAATGTTAGATATCAAGTGTGAGCATGTATTTGCCGGGGGTGAGGTATTTATTTATTTAGTCCAGCTATGTCAAGAAAATAGATCAGATGCTATAACAGCTGGCAGATGAAGAACAAGATGTTCCAGGAGCTGGCACTAATGAGCTCACAGATAATCTCACACTGGCTGGCACTGAGCTCCCCAAGTTGACAGAAGCACTGGCATCACTACGCTAAGACTCAAAGAGAAGTGAGGAAGTTATTTAAGGAAAAACAGTGGTGCAGTCACAATGTTGTGCATCATCAACAGTGTTCAACATGCAAACCATGGAAGTATTTCTCACAGCCAGTCCTATTTATGTCAGAAGCTATTAAGACTCAAAATTGTAACTGCAGAGGTTCCCCGGCCCTGTGCCTGATACCAGCCGCTACTATGAAAACAGTATTTTCAGAAGAGTTTTCTTTCCATTTCAGGACCAAATAAGTGACCAGATTTTTAGCTCCCTTTTATTTGGATGCATATAAAGAGTCAAGGCCTTCCAAAGGTCAGAGAAAGTAAAACAGACACACACAAAAAGAAACAAAACAAAACCAAAATCAATCCTGCAAGACTTGCCAAAACTGCAGCCAAATCTATCAGTATTCTGGAAGCTCAACTATCAACCTAAACATAAATATAATGACTAAAGATCTCTCATTGTCTAGCCTGGGGAATTTCTTCCCTCAGGCTCCCTGTTCTCCCAACTAGCATTCCCTAATTCTGCTTCTGTTTGAAACAAGAGAGCTGTTGGGTTTGTGACAGAGCCACCTTAAAAGGAAATTAGACATCTTTGGAAAGCTGAGGGCATAACACTCTTTAAATGCAAGATGTTCCAAGATGCTACCTCTTACTTCCAGAACACTCCCACTGGCAAGCAAGCTCTGCATTTGATTGACACCTAGCTAGCATTAAATAGGCCAAGGCACTAACAAAATTCATGAATTTACAAAGCAAACTAAAAGCCGTATGATTTTTTTTTTTTGCTAGATATGGAGTTTTCATTCCAGTTCAAGGCGTTACTTAATTTTAAATGAACAGAAATTTTTATACATGTGTCTATTTAGTTGAAAGGCAGGCTATGAAGACTGGAGAGGTATCAGTAGTTGACTATAGAAATTTATTTATTCACAGCACAAATCCCACTAGGAGATGCAATCCATTTGCCAAAGAATCCTTTAAGCACCCATATCAAGCCACAGCTGCTCAAGAGGGGAAATTTGCAACACTTAACTACTTCAATCTAATTTCCAAAATCCTCACTATCTACAGTCTTTAAAGCCCAAGAGCATGGATTTTGTATAATTGATCTTGGTGCTGTAGGATACCTAAGTAAAGGAGTACATTTCTCTTTTGGCTTCATGTCTGAAAAATATATCCCGCTGTGTTTGGTAATGAGAGGAGTGAACAATTCCTGGGATGACTGGCACAAAATTGCCTCAGCATCACCACCATAACAAGCTTCCATAGGCAGAGGCAGGCAGAGCAGCTGTGGACAGAAAAAAAAAGGCTATTTAATAAAATGTGGAGGTTCAAGGAATAGGTTGGAAGTTAATTTCTCTTATCATTTTTCTCCAAGAGCACAGTAAGACACTCACAGGAAAGCCCAGAAGCTGAGGCTGTGCTGAACACTTGCAGCAGCTTTGGGGTGTGCCTGGCAGCTGGTGCCACAGCAGCTTCACCTGCAGATGTTGCTCTAAATACAAAATCAAAATAGATGCTGCAGCAAGGGGAGCAGAGGGACAGCCCACCCAAAAACATCCTGCACTGCTGAGCTTGCTGGTCTAAGGATCATGGCTCTCCTCCCTCACTCTGCACTTCCCTCATCCTACCATTAAGAGGTTCCACTCAAAACTTCATACAGTACCTTGTGCTTTACTCACACGACTCTTCTTCATTTTCTTGGTGTTATTGGGCTGCAAATATCATTTGGATCCTGTGTAATTCTATCGATTCTCTAGATACTTCCTAATGTACTCTGTGGATCTCCTCCAGTTTTTGGATCAAAATAGCTTTCAGGGTTGTTCACCAACATTCATTTACAGGAAGTCACAATGTTACCATAAATTCAGGTACAAAAAATTTATCCTGATTTTCACTTAGGGTGGTGGGAATTTAGCTTACAGAAGAAACAAAATTAGGAAATCATTGACTTAGAAGCACTGTGAGTAGACATGACTTTGAGGTGTCAGTTGGTCTATTCCCTGAAACTATGGGAAAATTACTGGATTTACATCTAACCCTGTCTTTACAAACTCCAGTGAAGTTTCCATAATTCATATGTTTGTCTCTCTTTAGATTCTGGGATCACTTCTTTGGTCACCCTTAACAATGTTTTCAGATTTCACTAATATTTCTCAACATGTGAAGCCTACAAGCAGAGGAAGCATTGGAGCAGAGGGTTTTTTAATACACAACATTCGTTTCTCTGCATTTAGGTAAAATCTCTGTGGAGTTTCTGAACTGGTTTATTATTCCTTCCTGTTTTTTGGTAATACCATGGACCGTAATCTTCAACTCCTATGTCATACTTGCATTTGCTCTTGCTGAATCAAAAGCTTTCTTCTTGCACACAGTTCCTTTGATTCATGAAGTTAATTTTGAATTCTTCTCAGTGTCTGTGGCATCTGCAGACTTTCTGTGTTTCATATAAGTGAGCTATACTGCCTAAATCACAGAGATGCTAATAAAATAATGATTAATTTTAATTTATTAATAAATTACTAATAGAGTAATGAGCACTACCAGTCCTAAGGTAGCTCCCTGTGCACCCAGTGTAACACATTCTTCCAATTTGAAGAGTACCAGAGTACCACTAGCAGGCACTCTATGAGTGCAATTTTCCAATAAGTAACTTGTTCAGTTTGCCTAATTTTCATTTTGAAATTTTTTTTCCTAGCCTGCTTCTTTGAATTTTACAGGGAGTCTGTTTGTTTGCAGGGACTGGAGTTATTATTTCAAAGTGTTTCATAAAAGGGTGGTTTGTGTTTCCACCTAATTCATATAGGCACCATGCCTGTAGCATCCTTAACCTTAACAGGCTCCAAAGATCAAAGGTGCCTTCCCTCCTGCTTCCTCTCAGAAGGAAAGGAGGTGACAGCGGAGCATAGTGAGGTGGTGGAAAAGCCATCAGGAATGTGTCATACTGATACAGTAGCTAGAACAGATGTTCCTCTATCTATCAGAAAAACACAGCTGCTCTGAAAATAAATTACAGACTTTTTACAGACTAAAAAGAGATTTACAGCACAAAAAGCCCCACATCACTCGGTTGCAACCATAGAGACAGGAGACTAATTAGAGCAAATCTAGAGCAGATTTGCCCTTTTGCAAAACAAGAAGTGCTTACAACACTTGCAAACAAACTGGTCTTGGTACATGCTCCATGTTATCCTGGGGTTTGTATTCTCACAGCCCTGGGTCCCTGAATGCAGGAGCTGGGGCTAGAACTTCTGCGGATATAAGTGCCATTATCTCTAAGCAAGCATCACTAATTACATCATTAAGGATCTGGTATATTTTTTTCCTAAAATTCATTGCTTTCTAACCATCCATCCCCCCAGTCCAATTTGGTGATATTCTATAGCCATATGGTGCTGTAGAACAGCTCTGCGATCATATTTTGTATGAAGATTTAGATAATAAAACAGCGAAGTATTCCTCACTCTGCAGGACAATCCTTTTTAATCATCCACTGGGACTTTGTCCTGCAATGCTCCACACATTTATCTTATTCAAGCAAAATACAGATGGCTAAAAGATACCCAGAAATAAAAGGTCACATTTAGGAAGCAAGAAATATTGCCTTTCCCCCCAAGAACTGTGAAGCATCTAGTAAATCCTTAGTAATAAAGAAACAATAAATTTGTGCTAGTATACACTGGTCTTATGAGAGGGAAAAGTTAAATTACTGCCATCTGACTTGGTGACACAATCCCCAGACATCTGGAGGAAGCTTTTGCCTGGTTGCTCATTCTCATTCTTTAGGTTCAGTGGAAGATGAATTGGGAACAAAGGGAAGGTCCAGATTCAAACCCATCATTTACCAGCCCCTTTCCTGAACCAAAATCATTGGGTTGCCTTCAGGATTTGTCAGCACTTGCCAGCTGGTCTGGATGCCCAGTTGTTCTGTTTGGGAGTCATTCCACAAGGCACTGCCTTTTAGCTCCTGCCCTGCTCCACGTGTCCTGGCAGACTAGTATCAACCATCTGTGGACATTTGTGCAAACACTGGCACGCCCTTTCCCCTCATACCTTGCAGAAAAATGGATAAAAAAGGTAACCTGTAGGTGGGTAAACCCTCTGGCTCTGTGTGCCACAGCATGCTGCAGTACACAGAGGAGCAGGCACTGTGTATCTGCCTCTGCCAGAGCAACACCACCCATTTGTAAGTTGGGATGTGATTTGAGTTACTGTACAAATTTCCCAAGTGAGTTAAGCACTGTAGATATCAAATAGAAATCCATACAGAAGAAAGACAACAGGAAGAAAAAAATTTCTTTGCACCTTCACCTAGCAAAACGGATGTATTGGAAGCAGTCCGTGGGGCTTAGTCACTGTCTCAAGTTAATAAGGAGAAATCTTCTAGGCCCCTTAGAAAAAAGCTCTGCAGTAAGGAAGATGCCATCATCAGAATTCCTTGTCCACAGTTAGTTGTCATGCCTGTTAACTTGTCTTTCCCAAGCTAAAAAGGAATTTCGCCTGGTGGAAGAAAAATGCTTTGTTTATGTCTTTGTCCGTATATAGTCAGAGGTGATGAAATTGTAACGGATTTTGAGGGAAGACAAGCCTTCCAAGAATAAAGCAAGCAATCATAACAGTGGCATTTTCTTTAAGTTGTGGAGTCTTTGGTAGTAGTTTTAAGGCTTGATTCAGTGAACTACTAAGGCACACACTGCTTGTGCACAGTGTTTTCATTTCCTTGACTTTCACCAAGGATTTACTGCACTCAGAAAGACCAAGTTATAAGAAAGAGAGTTACCTAAGGTGGGAACTCTTGTTCACTTCATCAGAGAATTATCCTTCCTGAAATATTTTCATCTCTATTTCGTCCTAATTTAGCTATCACACAGTGCATGATAGTCAATGGGATACTCCCTCAGCTTTTGAAATAGATTTTTACACTCGATCTTTGTCCGCATATTTGTTTCATGCATTAGACCACCAAGCTGCCTACCTAATGAACAACAGAAAGGACACACACAGTTTTGCAGAAGAAAAAATACAAAATCCTTCATGATAAGACTCCCTGCCAGGCTTTGTGATCCTGTTACATTTGAAAGCAGTGAAATCATTCCAGTTTCCTAGGGTCATATATCATTTTCAGTAGATACATCAGTCTCATTATTTTATTGGTCATGTCTTCCATTTTTGGTCTGAATACTAAAATTCTCTGCATGAATGAGTTTCCCTGACCTCCTTCCTCAGCCTCCACTGTGCCCTATAATATCCTCCTGGTAGACCTTACCTGCAGCTGTTTAAGGCACTGTGCTTTCTCTGCAAGGAGGCACCAGGTCTCAGCTTGGGATTCAAAATAGCATCTCACCACGACTTTGTACACTGCAGTGGTTTGCTTTATGTCACTGCCTTCTGCCATGGAATTCATCTTTTTCTGTCTTCATTGGAAATAAATTTTCTTGATAGGCTGAAGGATCCTATTTGTGTTGTCTGAAATTCTGCGAGGTGAGGGCTCACAGTCCCCCCATGCTCAACTAACTCGTTTGCTTTTCCTCCTGTGTCATCTCCTCTGCAGAGTTCCCACATAAATGACAAAAAATCCTATGATTAGACCCACAGGGTAAAAACTCTTTGTTATCTTGAATTTCATTCCATTTCTATTACCTTCCTGAAGGTCACCGAGTTCATTTGAAGAGTATCCCAGTGCTTCTCTGTACTGCTGTGTCCAAACTGTGTGCCATCAGCAAATTCCTATAGCACCAAAGTCCCTAATGTAAATATTACACAAAACTGAGCCTAAAACCAGTCATTAGGTAGCTTGGCTAGGAGCCTACTTCCAGTCCAAACCCTCTCCATTTAATATTCTCTTTTATCCAGTTCTTTCATTTTTCAACACTATCTTCTTTTTAACACAAGTCTTCATGGAGTCCTAAACCAAATGCTTTAATGAAGAAGAAAAATTAGATCTGCTTCTTGTTTGTATAGAGGGATGTTTACATTAAAAAAAATTACGTTTGCTTAGTATGAACCAAATTTTAGCAAACCTAGGTTGTGTGCTGTCCTGATTGCTCTTTAAATCCAGGCCTTTATTTGTTTGGTTTTTCTTCCAAATATATTCTAAGCCTCTATACACAGTTGGGATCAGTTCAGGTAGCTAGATATTTCTTTGACTCTCAATGGTTATGCCATTGATGAAAAGGAATATGCCAATTTCTGTAACTTCCCATAATTTCTACTTTATCTGTTATGAAGATGGTTGATGCCTCTTCATGTTATGATCTGTTACACTACATTATAGTTATCCGATAAAGAGGAAGGTCTGTTTGGTTGGGTTTTTTTTTTTAAATGAGGGTTGAAGTGGCTTGGAGCATGTCTCCCTGGTTTCTGCAATGGAATACAGTGCCATGTGGAATTTCGGTCTCTTTATACTTTTCAGGGAATAGGATAATGAAAAAAAAAAACCGAAACAAAGAAGACACAAAGATAACTAAGTCTTGAATTAGTGCAAATTAATATAATCTCCAGTCATCTGACTAGTTTCATTTTTTCAGCAAAAACATTGTAATCAAAAATAGTGTAGATTTTTGTTCATATTTTATTTTTGTTATTATTTTATGTTCTATTATTCTACCTCAGAGTTTCCATAGAAAAAAGCATATTTATATTCAATGGAATATTTATTCAATAGAATAAACCAAAATCCCAAACCAATGGATATTCTTCAATCTGGGAATCAAGATAAATCAATGTTCTACAATATGGAAAAATTATATTACAGGAACAATGGGAGCTCAATAAAAATGCATAAGTCGTTGCAAAGGTAGCAAAGATGCAACTTATTTGGACAGGGAATCTCTTCTCATTCAGATACAACAAGCCTATACCTTCAATGTGTCTCTGCTATTGTATCATTAATTATTCCACGGCTTATGACCATGTGAAGATTTCCATACCAAACAGCTACGTCTGCATATGTCCAATAGAGCTTAGCAGAAATTACTTTTCAAGTAGTTTCACTGGTAGCAACAGGCTTGTGAATAGAAATATCCTGGCACTTCAAGTGGAAAACATTTCAGATTTGTCCTTCATTTTACCTAGAAAATAAAATTAGGACTCAAAATCACAGTGCATCCAGGGGCAAGACTCCCACGATGAAATTAAAAAGATACTAGCAAGCAAATCAGAGGCATCTAACCTGTTTTTAAAAGCAATAAAAATAAATCCTCATCTCGACAAAGGAAGAGGCCTAAAAGATAACCTGCCTCAAAATGACCTTCAAAAGGAGAAAAGAAACCAAACCTGAGAATAAGTGCAAGTGCTGAATGCCCCCAACGAGCAAGACCTGCAGAGGTCATTCTGCAGATAGATTAGTATAAATTAAGCTTTAAACAACTGTTTATAGTCCTTGCTGGATAGTTCCTGATTTACCATTTTTACCCGGGAAAGCACCAAACAGCTGAGGTGAATTGTATTTAATCTTGATGTGGAGAGATTCACAAAGCTCTGGGGTTTAAAACAGAATGTTGTAAAGTGCTCACATAACTTACCAGCACAATGCTCTTGTAATATATCTGTGTGGAGTTTCTGCAGAGCTTAAGTGTCTGTCATGCAAATTAAAATGGTCATTTGAAGAGAGATAATAGAACTGATGTGCAAGTACCTCCTGATTGCTGAAGCCAGCCTTTGGTAGACTTTGTGGCTTTAGGCAACACCAGGCTGTTCTCTAAAGGTTTTGAATTTAAAGTAAAAGAGTAATGAGGGTAAAGTGTTAAATATCAGAAGGGAACAGAAAAGTCTACCTAAAATTTGGCTTTGATACTGAGAACTTCATACGTGTATATACATACACACATGCACATGTATGGATGTATATATTTACATATGTAAATATGTTGTTTCCTCTCCTCAATAACTTTGAATCCTTTAAATGAAACATTTAAATACAGCACTGAACAAAACAGTAGCTGAGAACATAAGAAATAGAAAAGAAGAGACACTGATATCAAAAGCACAATATAAGTAAAGTGAATAGGCTATTGCAACCTAAGGTAAACTGCAGGCATTTCTTTCATCCTTCAGATCTCACTTTTGTTTGGCCAGCTAAAAATGTATTCTTAAAATATCATAAAAACTTCCACTCCAACTGTCTGTGTGATCTATGCTCTCACTGAGCTATTCAGCTGGGTTTAAGGGTGGGACATTTTCCAGGGACATTACTGTTCTTTCAGAAACAGGGTTCCTTCCTTTGCTGAGTCCTTTTTTATTTTCCTCTAGCTCAGACAGGCAAGAGAGAAAAAGATCAACATGAAGACAACTCATTTTTTCCTTCGGTTACTTAGAAGAAAGGATGAGGGAAAGGCCTGGATGAATTGTTACCTTTGAAGCTGCTGTTGTGGAGTGGATATCTTATAATTAGAGATTGACAATATCCACAGGCTATAGGTTGATGTGTGCTTTACAAATATGCAGAAAGCAGGTTCATCAAATGCTTTTGTATTCATGGAGTAAGTTGTTCTGCCCTCTCTAGGAAGGGGCAGGGAGGTACAATGAGAGAGTCTGACCCTCAGGATGGCTTACAGAACTGCCAGTCCCCTCAATTACCCTGCTCACATATGGGGAGCTCAAAGAAATGTATCACATAATAATATGATTGTCTCTCATTCAGTCTAGGAAGATCATTATCTCTGGAGTTAATAGTACAATATTTAACCCAGCAGAGTGTATTTAGAGCTGCTATTAAACAACAATATTGAACTAAGCAATAACCAGCCCTTGTCTCAGCTATTTATGATTCCATGGATACATTATACGCATCACTGGCTTTCTCTTCTGGCATCTATAAACTCTTCTGACTGGTTAAATGTTCCAGCATTGACACTAGAAGCAGCAATCACTACATGCCGATTCACTGCTAATGAAGGAAACAGATCCAAGACCTAGGGTCACCTTCCTTTATCCACAACACATTCTAATTTTTCTAAAACAAGGTTTATCTGGTAGGAAGAGAGGAGGAGGGGGAGGGAGGGAGAAGAGTTCTGCTGGTTTCATTGTACAGCTCTGAAAGGAAAGCAAGATAAACAGATAATCATTTCTCTGACTCAAATGTACGTGAGATCTCCCCCAGTACTTATGCCTGCAAAGGCAGGAAAAATTGAAGTGTACAAAGCAGAGCCGCAGTGCTGCTTCATCTTGAGTCAAGCCACACTGTGTGCAAGCCACTGCTAGAAGCTTCTATCTACATTTAACCGTCACTTTTTTCAACTCTTAACACCTTGTGCTACAAAGCAGTTGATGGAAGACTCATCAGATAAATCTCCCAAAAACGGAAAACAACTGCACTTCTGTGTTCCTTCACATTGATTACTTATAGTCCCCCAGCTGCTGCCAAGGGACAGCACTGGCAGGCAAGCTGATTGTCAATACAGCCTTGCCTAGTGGGCTCTCCCATCACCTTTCTGAAGGAATTCTTCCTTGTAAATTGAGCATATAAAAATCTTAACATGTGTGGCTAAAAAGCCTAGATTGCTACTCCCTCAAGCTAGAAGGGTATAAAACCTGCTGGGCCACACGAGGGAACCACACTGATGCGCAGCTTAGATGGGCTCCCAAATGGTGTAGGAATGATTTTCCTTCCTTAGTTTCCCCTCTAGTTCAGGTAAATCTGTTCGTTTTCCCTTCCTCTGTTTCTGGAATGTCATGTTGTGTGGTTAGTGCTAACCACCAGTCACGCTCACCACACAGGCAGCCATATTTCAGAGGAAGGGTGGACAACATTCCTTCGTCACAAACTACCACGTATACAAACAAATCAATATAGAAGTGAGTCAAGAAGAGTTCAGGAACACATATATTAGTGCTAATCTGACAAGCATTAGCGCAGAAAGCTTGCTTTTAATTCTCTCCCCTTCCTTGCCTCACCATAAACAGCCACAGTCCCACCCACAACCCAATCCTTCAGAGCAGTGATGAAAGTAAGAGATCTTTCCTTGAGCAACCTACTGCAGGGGGTACCATGGAAATGGCAGATGCAGGAATCTCAGCTGACATCCTCCTAATAAAAGTCTGCAATGACGACAAACAGGCAAATTCATTATGAAAATGAGTGTTTATTCCTGATATGGAGGCTAAATAGATACCTTGTTTTATCTCATCTCCTTTTGCCTGCCCTAGAAAGCTCCAGGCTCTACTCATCACCTGCAACAGGGCAGAACCCCCACTGGCAGATACTATGGAGTAAAGACAGTTGATTAGTGTGGAAGGAGATAACTTAGATCTTCATTGCACTGAGGCTGGAGATAGGAGCCCATGGAGAAGGGAAAAAGCCATTGAAATAGAGAGTAGATTTACAGGGAGAGTACAGTGCAAGGAAAGTCGGGGAGCCAAAAGGCAAGTGGTGATCCCACAGCTTCAAAGTCTTGATCCTATTGATGGCAACACTTCACCTAGGAATTCCTCTGCTCAGCTCAATAACTTGTGGAGTGGTTAAAAGTCCCCCTCTTAGAAAGAAATCTCCCTGCAATTTAAACATTGCAAGCAATGGAAAACCTTCTTCCTCTGAGAAGTCAGCCAGTGTTGTTCATTACCTCTGCTGTTAAGAAAATAAATGAATCAGGAGTTTCTTTTTTAAATCTTATTTTCATTTTTAATTCATGTAGTTTCAATTTCCAGCTACTGTTTCTTGTTATGATTTTGTCTAAAATTAATGAGCACTTTCCCATCCCTGCACTTTATACCAGATATCCCCACTGGAGATAGTTAAAGAATGTGATGAGGTTACCTTTTAACCTTATTATAGGCAGAGGCAGCAAAATCTCTCCTGTGATGCCTCCCCATTCACTTCTTAATGCTGAACTTCAGGGACCACTTCTACAAGTGAGGAAGCAATTTATTCTCTTTGACAATGCAGGGCTCTCTTGGGGGATTCTGCAATAAGTGCAGAAATGGTGGCTGTTCTCAGACACAGAGATCTGCAATACAGGCGAGGGCTGAAACCACCTTCTCAGTTTTATTTACCTCAACATTTAACTTGTTGAAATAACTTTTCTGTGCTTAGGTCACAAATATCTTTTTAGCCTACACAGGAAGATCCATGCCTCAGCTCTCACATCTCTGGGCCAGCCATTCCCCTGCTGCATTAGCAGAAGGAACATAGACTTTGGAAATTATGTTAAGGGAGAGTGAAAGTGCAGGGGACACAAGGCAGAAAGAGTTCAGCTGCAAACCTTGACACTTAGGTTTCTTTTCCTCCTTTTACAATCAGAAGGACACCTGGACTAAGAAATCCGAAAAGCGCACAGGATCAACCCATAAAATTAAGCATGTAAAATATTGTCATAGGAATGTAAACTGGCAGTCTCACTCATTTTAAATAAGTTTAAAATGTAGAATTACGTCCTTAGCCTGCATACCAAATTGCACTGGATAATGCGAATAGCAAACACATCAGAGGGTGAAATTAGCTTAGTGAGTTGGTTGGTTGTTTTTTTCTTTCCTGTTTTCCATTTTCTCTAACCTTCCCTCTAGGTAACAAATACTTTTTTTACCAATTTCTTTTTTTTCCTTAAATCTCACCAACGTTATCCTGTTTGCACTGTGACTGAGTTTTATCAAGGGTTCAGAAGACAGAGATGTAAAGACATGTTGGTAAAATTTCTTAGAGTACTTCTCTGAAGAATTTCTTATTTTCACCTTTTTTTTTTTGAGTTATCCGTATAACATCTGCCCACAAGATACTTTTCAGTTACTACAAACAGGAAGCACCTTTAATGCAATGTTTGTGTTTGACTCTAGAGCTTCTTACTGACGGAAGGGAATCTGCTGTAAGTCCATGGTGATTTAAGGGCGTAAGGCCCATCAACTGTGAAAGGAAATTAGCTGTCTGTTGTGACTTTTACAGCTTCACCTGCTGCCAAAGAAAGACATTGTGCTGTACCCAGGTACACCAGCAAGAGCAGAGCCTTTTCACTAAAGCAGGGTGAAGTAATTTAAAGCCAAATAAAGGAGCAAATAATACCCATGCATGAATTTCTGCGGACTTGTAGCATTCCGTGCTGTTACGTGGAGCAGCACCTTGTCCTGTGACCACCTGTCTGTTAAATATCAGACCTAAACTAGCTGCTCCACAGTGATAATGCAGTTGCTTCTGTGGTAAATCACTGCAAAGCTCACCCAACGGTATTGGGCCAAGCAGTGGAATTCAGGACAAAAAGACATAAAATTCTCCAAAGCAGGGTAGCTAACTCTTAGCCCGTGCAGCTCTTTAGAGAAGAGACAAGGGTTTCTTAAGCACACCAAAGATAGGATTCACACATCACTGAAGCTCTATGAAACCATATAAAAATTATGCATGCAATGTCTTAGCCTGGCATCAAAATTTCCTTCTAACACAGGTACCTAAAATAGGTGGATTGAACAGGCAGGTGCTTTCCATAGGGCAGAAAAGGATCCTAGCTAACGAACATGCTTTAGAGACATATATTTTTGTTTGCTTAAATTACAAACATAAATCTGCATTGTTGTCAGGTTTTTACATCTCACACTGACTTATCCTGTGAGAGGGACTTTACTAAAGAAATAGTCATATGACTATCAAACAACTGACACAAATTTAAAGAGGAACAAACACTTGACAAGCATGGTACACTCTACCTTTCCCAAGACCAAGCATTTAATCACGGATATCAATCCATCAAGCCATTATAGTCCCTTGTACTGTGCTAAGAAACCATAGCTAAAAGGAAGAAAATTAATTATTTTAGCACTTTGTGACTTATACAAAATGTTCCAAAGTTAATATTATGGGGAAAACTTCACAACTGCTTCAATACATCTCTCCACAATTCTTAATAAAATCTCAAGTGAAGACACAGGATGGGAAGTCCTTAATCATCTCTGTGATCTTGATTGGCATTGATTTCTCGTCCAGCTGAGAGCTGTTCATTTCCACAGGGAATACCTATTTTCACAGGAGTAGGAATGACATCAATCCAAGGAAGCAAATGAAGCTAAAATTAGGCATTTTTTTTAGCTTGTTTCTGAAAAACCCAATAATTGACAGGAGCATTACTCATCGCAGCATCTGAGGAGAAAGTCTCCTGAGAGCAATGCTTTTTTTTGCTCCTTCTCAAAAATGCACATATGTTTCCTTTCATTCTTTCCTGTGGGCATAAGGCATCAAAAAGGAATAGAGCTTCTTAGACATGTTCACAGTTTAAATGCACTGTACGCTTGGATATGAAATCATCAGCTCCAAGTAATGGTAAGCAGACTGTGCACATCCATAAATGGGAAGTGATAGAACGTGGTGAATTGCTTTGGAGCCATCTCCAGGAGGAAAAAAAACTTTAATGGACACCCCAGGATTATGCACAAGTACGCAGATGTGAAAGAGCAAGTCAGTGCAATCCAGCCACATTGAACTGATGTAATGTCTCCTGCAGTACTGGTGTCACAAAGCCAATTTCATGAGCTAACAGGAGACAGAGCCTGACCTGAAAACATAATTAACACTGAGGGTTAACCCAAATTAAACCAAAATATTTTCAATGACTCTTGGCCTATTTTTCATCCAGCTCCTAGAAGATGTTTAGCTGCCATCTCGGTGCAACCATGGATAATTCCCATAATGATCCTGGACCTCGGAAACTAAAGGCAGGCTTTGGATGGAGTCTGCTGGGCTCTGAAACAATTCACCACAACTCCATGACCTGGAATAAAAGGAGTAACAAATCTGGCCTGGCTCAGCTGTGCAGCTCGTGGTTTGTTTGCAGAAAGCACTCACTTTTCCCTGTGAATGAGATGAACCTGTGACCCATTATGTATCAACCGAACGTTTCGATTCATCTGGAAGTCAGAGGGATTAGCAGCTATAGCTGCACTCTCAAACTGTACATGCCTTGCAATTAGATGGAGGAGTTGCACAAGGTGTGTTGCAGTTCTTGGCATTCATAATCTTCCCAAGCACTCATTGCAGGGTAAAAATCAAAATAATTTAAGGCAAGAGTTTAAGAGGAAAAACCACACACACAGTTATTTTATTATTCAGTTGCTTTTCCTATTGTCCTTTCACACTAATTCTGTCTGTTGGATGACACAAAGGAAACAGGCCCAGTGGTGAGTGATTTCATTCAGATTTGTCCCATTCTGACTCCTCCAGTGATACAGATAAAATAATTTAATTCCTTGGATTGAGCAACAAACCAATAAAGAGCCTAATTTTGCAGATACATCATGATGATTTTGTGGTGACAAAAGATTTGTCGAATTTGATCTAATGTGTCTTGGTTTCTCCCTTGACCTCAACTCATCCAGCTGCTCTTCTTTCCATTCTCCAAGGCTTGCATTCCCTGAGAGGCTGGGAAGATTGCAAATAATAAACAAATCACTAACAAAATATCATGTTTTGGCTCACACTCTGTCTGCCCTCATCTGTACTGATGTGGATTGTGCCAGTCTGAATCTGATACCTTGGTAATTTCACAAACTGAAGATCACAGGCAGAGGGACTCACCCATAGCAGACAGACTGACAGATAAATGCAGCTGGGTTTATAGAAGTGGGGTTCAATGCATTGCTTCATCTGTGTATAGTTAAGCATTCCAGTAAGCTGTTAATTTTCAAGATGTCAAAGGGAAGTTTATGGAGAAACATGAAATAAAAACTGCCACATTTTAAGAACTCCCAGGAAGAACATCCAGAACAAACTTGCTTCTTGTTTAAACACTTAAGACTTTCAATATCCAAGATCAGATACTGTCTGATTGATAACAACAGAATTTCCTCATTCTTATGGGGGAATAATTTAAATTTCTTTAATTAAATATATATTCATACTTTACAATAATTTTTCTTTCTTTCCATTATCTATTATTCTATCCCATAGCAGAATGAGAAGCTACAAATCATCAGAGCCACACAGACATCAATATTTAATGTTTCTGTTGATTTCTGTGCAGAGTTTCTCTTGTCTTTGTGAAAGAAGCCTGGAGCTCAGCTATTAATCAGGCTCCTGGATTTTTTTTAATGATGTGCCAATGAAGCAACCATTTTGATTCAAGGAAACCAGAGCTTCCTAGTTAGGATTCACTGAGATATATAATCAAGTTGGTATATTCAGGAGAGGATCCACATTCAATCAAAGTACATCTATATTGCCTTTACACCAATATTGGTAGGACTAAGCAGTCATTACAAAAATCAAACTTAATTTAAGAGGAGAAAATTTACTCAATTTAATTTGACAAGGGAGTGATTATATTCTTATGAAGATGTAATTTCTTTTTGAGATCTGTGCATACTTGGAGAACACAGTTAAGCGTTCAGTCCTTTGACAAACCTCACAGGGTACCACTGGTGCAACGCCAGTAAACCCCACTACCAAAGAGAAAAACTGCTGCATTGCAGTCCCTTCAAAGGTAAAGGTCCTACTACACCCTGGGTGATAAAATCAGTGTTGCTGCAGGAAGGAGTTCAGCTGTGAAGCACATTGCCACCCTGCTGCACAGGAGCAGAGAGCACTGAAAAGAGAGCTTAATGATTTGCACTAACACTTAACAAGCTGGACACCTTTATTCTGAGCACACTAACATCTCAGGCATGAGGAAAATTCAAACCACAGTATTAGTCTCCAGTACTCATGTTTAATGCCAGACTGCAAGCTTTTGAAAGGCAAGCCCTGTTACTGATCCCTAGGTGCGTGATCCGACCAGATCTAACCTCCACAGCCTGCTCTTTCCCTAAAGACTCTCTTGGGAGGCTGCTGCTAGAAGCAGCAATTAGGGTTGATTGAGATGAAATTTGTTATGCAGACATCTATCTAAGAAAATCTGAACTAGAACCATTAACTCATTTTACTCGGGTAAATGAACAGCCATTTGTGACACGCAGTGTTGGTAGTGCCAACAAACCTGGCTCCAAATCAGTGACCTAGGAAGACATCTCTATATCCTGAACATAATGTTCTTCGTTTGGGGGAGAAAAGGACACCATGACAAACAATTTCACTCTTCTCTTTGTTATCAATGGGCAACAATTTAATGAGCAATTAATTGAGACTTCCATCTGATTTGTTATCCATCTACTATTATTTCACTTGCCTCAAGTAAGGCATACGTTTTTTGCCTCAGCCTTCTCTTAATTTAGGGGTTCTGTTGTGGTTGTCTGACCAGCCTCCACTTTACTGGCTCAAGACCCTTGATAAAAATCACTGGCAAAGCTGGTTTGAGCACAGAAAAGAGTTAAGGGTCCCACAGACAGTTTAATAAAGGTAGTGTCATTTTCAATTATACAACATAAACACTCCAGTAAATTCTACTTCACGTCACCAAGGAAACTCTCTGCAATAATTCAGTCAAAGCAAAAGAGAGGATTTCTACAACAGTTTAATAATAACAATGTGTTCTTCTCTGTTGCCCTTTATCCAAGGATATCAGTGCTTTTCACCAATATTAATTCATTTTCTAAACACAACCTCGGAGTGTAATTTCACAAAATTAATTGAGTGTGACATTCCTACATATCCCTAACTGTTGATGCCTTGCCACCTCTCTACAGAGCAAGAAAAATCCCCATGATCATCCCTAAATCACATGGTAAGAAATTCCTCCCACCACCCCCTGACATCTTGGACATGACAAATGTAAAAATTAAGGAAGTGTAATATTCTTGCATCTACTTTGCAGTCCATTTAAATTCTCTTTTATGATCCCCCATGAGAAGTGTGCCAGCCTGGAACACACAAAGCCAAGAGTTACAAAGGCTGACGGGTAATGAAGGACGTAAATAGTTGGATTATTTTAGAACCCTGCCTCTTACCTTACCAATCTGTATGCAGGGCTTCTGGAATGACATAAATCAGTGGATCAGGGTCTCCACCCAACAGTGTTACAGTCAGAGAGAGAAATGGCATCATAATGGTCAGCAACTGAACAGAGCCCCAGGCTCATGAGATCTTCCTTCTATCCCCAGATGTGCTCTAGCTCATGTCCCAGTCGAGCACATTTTCCTGATTCACAACTCAGTTTCCCTGTTCTGGAAAACAGACCTGTTCTGTTTGCTGCAAGTGCACAGGATGATTCTGTCCTGTGCTTTCCCATCCTGGCACAGGACACAAAGAAAGACAAAGTATTGCCCAGGCACTTTAGGAACTGACAGTACTACAATTAATGGTTGCAGCTCATATTTTTATTGCTGCCTTTTCCTCTAACTTGTTTTACTTTCATTTTTGTCTCTCTACTCTCACATAGGTCAACTTGACCTATGTCCAGGTCACTGCAAGTTTCTTTATCGACTGTGTATCTCCAGTGAAGATTCATCCTTCCACTTTTCTAAACATTAGTACTCTCTCTTTTCTTGGCAAACATGGATTTTTGACAGATAAATCCTTATGTGGTTAAGGAGACATTGCAGGGGGAAAATGGGGGGAAAAAATCACATTTGTTGCATAAACAAAAGGAGTAACCTACTGCACACAGTTTGGAAACATTGCCCTAAAACCAGGGAAGGAACAGAGGAAGCAGAACATGCAAGCTATAACTCAGATTTTAATGAGACACCTGTGATTTCAGGCACAGAAATAACTATTGATTTAATCATCACTGAAAAGGTAAAGATGCAACTTCTCCCCTTCCTACCCATTCCCTACAGCACATCACCTTTCAGAACCATGACGCACACAAGTAACACAGAGCCAAAATATCACAGCAGACCCAAAGAGTGGTTTAGGACACAGATTGTCCTTCATTTGCACAAGAAACACAAAACTTCCAACTTATGCCTTAGCTGTAGGACATTTAATCCATACCAACACTTGCTCTCACCTGGGGCTGTTTAGTATTTACTCAATGCTAGTTGTGGATCGCCAGGAGCAGAGCCAGCCCTCCTGCTTTTATTCAGTGCTGGTTTCTAAGAAAATCATGATGGATCAAACAAAAGACTTTTTAGTTTGGTGCCTAGATCCAGCCCACAGCAGATGCTTAAGTGAGAAGGTAAGCAAAATTTATATCCCCAAGAAATGGCCCTCCAGATCCAGATATCTGTGGATAAGAACTTTCCAGAGCAAGAATTGAGGTCTTTGGGATTAATCTCTTTTAATGGGTTCTTGTTTTTATAAATAGTCTCTTGCATTTCTGAATCTCTTGGAAGAGAGATCATATTTGTAAGATCATATCTGTAAACTCCTGAAATGGGTTTCGTATCACAGCATATACAGAAGGACCACTTCTGGTTTGGTGGGAATGTGTCAGCCAACTTCACCTGCCCACCGCTCGCCTGCAATGGTCTTGCAAAGGGCAGTGCATAAGCCAAGGTTATGTTAAGAGATTTGTGCAGTCTCGTGGTTGGTCTCAGACAGTGTGGAAGCATGATTTTCAGGGAACTCAGCAGTTTCTGGTATGGATTCTAAACCATTAAAGAGCCCAAGAGTGTTTGCAGTTGTGCATTTTTCGCATTACTTCACATCACAACTCAATAAAAGAAAAGAGGTACACAGCAGGGCATCTCAAGCTTGTCAGTGACACAGAGAATTTTAAGTAGACAGCAGAGCAGAAAACTCCATTGCTCTCTGCAGACTGCTATTAGTGTGGCTTATTTTGTTCCCTTGCTAACTCAAGCTGGAGAGTGGAAAAGGGAGCAGAAATGCATCTGCACTGGAGTCACACTTTTCTTCCCACTTTCTGCTTCACAGAGCGAGTCTGGCCCAAGGACCAGGAGCAGCCCTTCACCCCTGCACCTTCTCTTAGAGGCCTGAGCAGGAACATGTGCATAGAGGTGATTTCCACTCACTCACCAGGACCCAGCTGACTCCTTACTTAGTCAAAGGCCATTACCAAAACCCACTTAGGCTGAATGAAGCTGGTTTCCAGCACCATTGCATTTTTCTGGCTTCCTTTTCGACAAAGTCTGATGATCTTCCCACTCTGAATCTCAATGGCTTGTGCAGGCAGTGTGGCTGCATTTCTCTGTCGAGGCAATAACCTAAATCATGACGAATAAGACTCTTTGACTGCCAGATGCTGGTATAAGGTAAGAGCAGTACTGTTGTTCTTTAGGACTTTAGGGAGATCTCGCTAGAGGACATTTTTTTAGAGAAATGAGACTGCAGAGCTGTGAAGCTGTCACTGCTGGACTAAAGAGCAGTGCACAACATCCAGAGAGATTTAAAATCTAGTAGTGAAACTTGTGCTCAAATCCTGGATCAAAAGTGGGCAGAGCCAAAAATAAAAATAAAATAATCCCTCTTCTGAAAGGGCACTTTCCTTGTGATTAACTGGGGGTCTATTACTTGTGTCTGGTCTTTCCTCGAAGAGTCTACATACTAAATATTTATCACCTATTGCTTGCACTTTATAGCATGCATATATTTTAGGAGCAATAAAACCCACCTCCTTCAAAACTTATGGAAAATAGCTGAGACATAAAAAATATTTAGAAAATTACTGAAATACACTCAGATCAAACTAATTCTGATTGTCTTTTACAATGAGATAGATATACAAACACAAACACACTTACATATATAAACTTAAACAGAAATAATATTTCCAGCAATACGGTTTATTCTAGATTTTGTGAAAATCCTAAATTACACTGGACTTGAATGCTAGCAATAGCAATGAGCAATTTCTCGGAGGGTTTGGCCTTATACTAAGCTACTCTGGTAGTAATAATGCCTGAATCCAAAGGCTCGTTTACATGGTCTGCTGCCTCCTTGCATGAACTATTGACCATCTGTGTAAGAGTTTCCTGGGAAATGGATTGAACTCAAACATGTGCGGATCTCATACTGGTAATAACGGGGGAAAAAAGTTCTTATTTTCCCCCAGAATCAAAGGCTTAATAAAAGTAACTCAATTTGAACTAGACTGTGTTGCCAGGAGCTACAGAGGTGGGAAATGAATACCGAGAGATTTCTAAGGTAGTATTCTCATTTACGAAAAGTTTCAAAAGGAGAAGAAAACGCATGAGAATAGGAATAAGAACTGAAATTCAGTGAATGATACTAACACATGAAAAAGAAGAGAAAACCACTGAAGTCACAAATATCCCAGGCGTGGATTTGTAGAACCATATCCTAATTTCTGAGGGTTTTTTTGACATCCACCATGTCTTACAAGCGTGGTGCCTATTCAGAACTATGATAAAGTATGCTTATACTCTGTGTGCAGGCAAGGCAGGGAGTTAAAGGTTTTATGAGTTTTTTATTAAACTCTGGGAGCACGCTTCAAAGACATGGCTCCCCAATGAACTGGGAATTTAACACAGTTTACACCATGATTGCCATGAGCTGTGAGCACGCACACAATTTTTGCAGTTTGGCTAACAAACATTCATTCAATAAAGAACATTAAAGTAGTGACTTCCCACCCCCAGAACAGCCTTGCAGGTGAAAGTTTGGGAGGTTTGGGTCATTGCAGCCTTCTAATCCTGTTAAATTGATTAGACACAAAAGTGTCAACACTTTTCCATGAAGATATTCAAGACTGAGTGAGTAATTTCCATTTATTTACCATCCTTAACACACACAAACACGTACTGATGCAAACAGTGGAAGCAGGTGAAGATGCTCTGACTCCCTGGCTGTTTGCCTGTCCCATTGCCAGAGTTTACCGGCCATTACTTCAGGAAGACCAAAAGGAGCATTGACACATCTCAATTGCTTCTGGTCCTAACTTGGAATTTTGGAATAAATTCACTATTAGATATTTTAATTTGAGAGCCTCTAAAAAACAGCAGTGGAGGGGCAGGGACTGACATGTTTTGCTGTGCTGTCCTGGGGGCAGTGATCTTCAGGACAGGGGCGAGAGATGTGGAGAGTGGCAGTGCCTTTAACTGACTAGCTTTAATAATAGCTGACTCTCAACCTTCACACCTTCCCTTTTCTCAAATGCATTCAACAAACTTTCAGACGAGTTTAATCCAATCAATTCCAAATCACTTTTAAATTTATATCAGTGCAAGTTTGCATCTAGGAAAACCTTTGATGAGCTCTTTACCGGGGCCTTGACTCTACAAGCTCTCAAGTATACTCTTCATTTTAAGCACATTCCTCAAACCTATTGATCTCAATCCACTTCAGTGGATTATAAACATGTACTTAAAGTTGGAGACCTATATCAGTGCTTGCTTAATACAAATTTGTCAATTCTGAAGTGGACTAGATTTAGATACACTAAAAATGAACCTAATCCTTTAATATTTTCTTCATTTGCATAGACTTCTCGCAGACTCATTATTAAACATATTTGAGAGCTTTGCTGTACTGGAAACCAAGGCATTGCAATAGAAAGAAGCCTGAAATGGTAGATTGGATGGCCAGATCAGATCTCCTATTCCATGTCTCCCATGTGACAGCCATGAATTGGATCTGTTTTGCCTATGACAGTCACTGGTGAGTGATCCCTTCCCATCTTTGTCCCAAGGCATGAGCCTTTTGTTATATTTTCTATTCCCCATCCAGCTGAGGAGGGGAGTCACAGAGCAGCTTTGGTGAGCACCTGCTGTCCAGCCAGGTCAACCCACCACAATGTTTCAGTATTTCATCTTTTATCTTGGCTGCTTTTACTCATCTCTTTTCTAAGCTATCACATTCTTCTCATAGCTCTTCATGGAGGAGTCTTTTCCTGTGCTTGATATTTTACTCAGCCTCTTCTGAATCCCCTCTTAAGTCATCTATATCCTTTCCAAAAGGAAATGGCCAGTACCTTATGCAACACCTAGACTGCAGTGCTGATTTACTTAACAGCCCTATTCTTTAACAGAAGATAGCTTAAAAGCACAATATTTTTTTTAACTTTTATTTTTACCAAGTCACCAATAACCTAATAGACAAAAATACTCAGAGCTACAAAGGTACAACATTACAGCGGAATCCATCAATTTCACTTCAGAGAGCAGAAGATAATAGCAGCTGTGGAAAATTAGATGTGCTGCATAGGAGGGGAGGGTGATGGTGTAGGAGGATTTATTGCTATTGATCTATTTATCTATTTATTTATTTTTACTTTTGTTACCATGACCTAGTTATAATTCACTGATTCTGAGACTGAACATTTGAAGGAAGGAGCCTTGCTTGGTTGATATGGCAAATATATATTATTCTAAATATAATTCCCCTAGTGATTACTTGTCAACATCAGTTAGTGCTCAAAAATGGAGGCTCTAGAATTGCCAGAGTGAAGGAAATTCCTTCAAAAACCCAGAGAGCAAAATAAGGAATGATTAGTTTCTGCCCCTCCTAATGCAAGAATTACAGGGTATCATCAAATTTCCAGGCAATGAGTTCAGAGTAGCCAGAACTTCATCACATAACTCTAAGTTAAACTTTGGAACTCCATTCTGCAGGCTATGGATCACAGCAAAATGTTACACTGCTTCACATTTCGAGGGGAAAAAAATTCTTTAGAGAATTATTAAACAAAGATGCCATCTTCGGCTCAGGAAATTCCCGAACCACAAGTCACTGGGTCTGGGAACATCTACAAGAAAAGCACAGCATAATTTTTCTGCTCTTAAGCTCTTATTATCTATGTATGTGGAGATATATATGCTAGTAACTACTGCCAAAAGCAGCATAAAGGTCTAAGCATTCACTGGCCTCACTCAGTGTGACTCTTCCTATTATTTATGCATTACAACAGAGAGGACTTGAGTCCTGGGAGAGGTTTCTCTTTGTTCCTCATCTTTTTCCACTACTACTGTCATTGATACTGCTATCACTTTTACTATTAATCACACCATTATTATGAATCACAACAGTCTTTGACATACTGTCTTTCATCGCTATTAATAATTTTGCTGTACTTCATTTCAAATAACACCACATGTCAGGCAAGGACTGTACAGAACCATTGTGTTCAACCATGAATATTCACATAAAGATCTCCACAAAGCTTATAATTGCTATAGACCAAGCCCATAAGCTGTAAACGCAAAGGGGAGGCACAGGAAAAAGTGGTGCCATTTACCTGAGATGTTATATTGGGTTTTTCCAGCCCCAATTACTTGACAGCACTGCCAGAGGCCAACACATTTTATAGCATGGCCTTGACTTATCCCTAATTCCCCTCTGACGTCTTTGCTTGGACTGAGCTTTGGGACATGTGACTGCCTCCTTTCTAGTCCCTGGTTTCCAGAAGGGAAAAGAATGGAGCCAGAGGAATGGAAACAGAGTGAATTGAAGCTACAGAGCTGAGGAAAAAGGTGCCAGTGGACACACTTCAAGAAGAGGGAGCAGGCAAAGTCACTTCTAGCTTCAGTGCAGAGAGGTTGAGGAAAAGCTCCAAAATAATTTCTGTGAAAAACTGCGTGTTTAGCTTCCACATCTTCCCTCACACCATGCAACCAAGCTTCTCTTCTGTTGTCAGCATCCTCTGTGAGCTATTACTGATCATGGTTTCACCCTCATACAAAGTATTTTAGTGTAGGATTATTTGTAGGGGTTTCGTTGGGGCGTTTTTTGTTTTTAATTCTAAACCTGCAAAGAATAAAACTTGGCCAGAGCTGAGAGTATCTGAGCATGCCACGTCTCAGAGTGGGGCTTGGGTTGAGTGTAACTGGGTCACCCTGCAGTGCTCACACTGCAGAGTGAGCACCACGTCCTGCCACACCGATCAATCTTTTCATCAGCATTAAAGAGTTCAGGGCTGAGCATCAAGTCACAGTTTCAATCAAGATTTACTGCCTTGGCATTTTGCTTCACAGGCTGATAAGTGGGCTTGAACACATTTCAATATGCTGATTCTTCTTTATAAAAGCAATTACAAGCTGAGAAGTACAGAACAACCTCAACTGCTGGAAAAGCCCAATTGAATTTCTGATTTAGTAAGAAGTGGTTAGCACCATTTATGAGAGCTACCAAGCACCTTGCTTGATTTGCTCTTACAGGACTCTAACAGAGCCCTGACGTAAAACAAGGGAAGACATTTTCTTTTTCTTTATTATTTTTACCTGGAATCACCTTATTATAAGACTCAAGACCAAATAATGTGAATTCGTTTGCCATTGATAAAAAATAGATATTATTAACACCTTATAGCTTTGCAGATGTACTAGCTATCTTCATATCAGCCAATGAAGATATGAAGGCTACTTCAGTTTGGATTAGAATGACTTTTATTCCATTGCCCTTGGCTGATGGGCCATTTACTTCAGTGTATTATCTTTGGTAATGCTGAATTCAATTACAGACATCCATAAACAAACTGCACTATTTGAATTAGCTTGCTTGAGAGTACCACGTGTTTTAAGCTCAGCAATGATTTTGAAGGGTAGGGAACAGGCAGATGGTGCTGTTCCACTGAACCTCCTTTAGGGTTAATGAAGGGAGGCTGAATTCAACTGTGGGACACCAATGAGCAACGCTGTAGTAACCCATTTTCACACCTGTGTGTTTCCCCCAGGGCCAACTTACTGTTTGCCATTTCAGCTGTACTTTTCCCAGCCTCCTTATGGTTTCTCTGAGCTTCCGCCCACCTCTTCTGGACCTACAGGTCACCAGTCTCATGCTTCTAACACATTCTTGTTCCTACACATTCAATGGTGCTTGTAAAAGAGGCAGCCGTGCCCTATTCCAGTAAGGCTTGTGTGACCTTTAATTATTTTGGCCACGATATTGCAGCAAAGTCCCCCAGAGCCCAAGGGATGAGCTGCTATACTTAGTCACACACAGCTCTCTAGCTGTGCCTATACTGAGTCACACTGCCTGTGGGTCTCGTGTAGGAGGAGCTGTGGGTAAGAACTGTCACACATTTCCTGCTAGATCCCACCAGCACCTCAGCTGACCTTGGCCTCCTGCTTGTAACAATGGGACAGCTCGTGTGACCTCCACTCTGCATGAAGGTGGCATTCAGGATATGAATGGAGAGAGAGAGAGAGAGCAAACATTTTCTGACTTATTTTCATAAGCAAAAATATTCTCCACTTCTCCCTGCATTCAACTAAACCTCCTCCACATTAGTTATTCCATGGCATCCCTGTTATAACGGTTGACAAGTTGACTCTAGGCATATAAATCCCTAAGGGAATATTTTTTTCAAGGGAAAAGAAAAAAGGAACCCATCTTAATGGCACTCCTGCATGCATATCAATAAAAGAACTTCAGCAATCACTTCCTGGGTGTAATTATATTCATCTGCATCTGTGACTAAGTGACCTGTCAAAGTGTCAAAGAATCTAGTTTGGGAATGAAATTCCCAACTCATAACAACAGCCCATGTCAACACCTGCACTTCTCCTAGTTTCATTTTAGCTGTAGAGAAATTGTCTAGGCTTGCTGTTAAGCCGTGTCTGTGGTACAGAGTTGCAAAGGTGTCTATCCTAAGCATGTAAGATCACGTCCTAGCACGACAATATTAAATCTGAGTTAATGTCTTTGGAGGATTTGAGGAAAGCCAGGTTAATAAAGAATGCTCTAAAAAGGGTTAAATTTCACTTGGCATGGGAAGAAAGCTGTGTACTAGCATGCTGGAATAAGCAGGAAAAAATCTTTTTACATTATTGAAGAGTTATAATTATCATGCTGGCAGCAAGAATTTTTTTTACACAGGCCGATACATGATGGTCAAGGGCCATAAATTGCAAATTAGGCTAATTTCAGAAGTTAACCTCAATGAATTAAGAATCACTTCTTCCTCCTCTATGACAACACTTGACATCTTCCTGGGTAAATGCCACTGATCTGTGGCAGTGACCAGTGAATCCCACATGGGATTCTTTCCCTTTGTGAAATGTGAGCTCTATTACTGAATGGACAATGAAGGAGAAAGAATGTGAGGAGCAGACAGCAGCAACACAGTGTGGAAGATAATGAGGTTAGAGTCTTGATCTAAGAGCTCTAATCCAGTGTTTTTCAGAGGTTAGTCCTGATCCAAACTACAAGTCTTGGAGGTGTCTTGTACTCTTAGGAAGCACCACTCTTGGGAACTTGGAGCATGGTTAATTTGAGACACAAGTTATTAGCTTCTTTCTAGTTTTCCTTGATCTCCATGGTAAACCACTAGTATCCAGAAATCCATTGAAGAAATTTATTTTTAAAATCAGGCCTTTTGAGGCACTGTGAGCATAGTTTGTATGACCTAGAGGTCCTCCTATGCCCTCCTCTGGACTCCTAAACAGACCAGGAACTGACATTGCCTGTGGGGCACCTCACAGGCTCAGTAAACAAGCTGGCTGCTTTCAGATCTTATTTCTCAATAACCCATGTAACCTGAAGATGCTGGGAAAACTGTCAGTGTGACCCACAGCTGGGAGAGTATGAACATCCCTGTCAGAGAACAAATGCACTTGGAAGAACCAAGCACAGCCTCATCAATAATTCTAGCCTGGGCTCAGCATACCCCATATAATAGGTTCATTTTCACACTAGATTATTTTCCAGCCAGATTGCAGATATATACCTCACGCCCTGTTCCAGGCAGAGAAGAAATTTTGCTCGAGACCCATAACAAATGACCAGTCAGAAATGGCAAGCAAAGGAGAAAAAATTACTGACCGATGTGCAGAAAAGAGCATCTTCATAAAATATGGCTAGGTTGGGCTGATTCTGAGCACATGATATCATATAAAGGGACATAAAATTGCTTTCTGCATTAAGTAGAGAGACCAGAGATTGTTGCAGCACTTAAAAAGTTCCCCACCACTCTATGATGTGATGCAAGCAGGAAACAGACTTCTGCCCATGTGAGCCCAGCTTGATAGTAAAAGCATTTACCTTATGTCCGTGGCTGCAGCTCTCTCAGCGTTAGTTACAAATTAAGTTGAGGTGAAGGACAACAGGATGTCTTTTGCCTCAAAGCCAACTGAACTTGTGTTTCTAAAAATAGTTGCTTAGCTGAAACCTGGAGATGACAAAGTTATTATCACACTGAAACTATTTTTGGTCACAATGTCAGGTTTGATAAAGCTAAACCATGTTGCAAGTGTGTCGTGATCTTGTTAACACTGTAAGTACCTGCTGAATTGTTCTGAATGGCATTTTTTGTGGTTTGATTTTTTTAGACACCACTTTTTTTTATCTTTTTCAGAGTGACATTTTTTAAAGTATCCTTTCATTTTATTTCTAAAAGCTGAACAGATAGCTGGAGTATTTCAGTTCTGCTAGTACTGAAGATTTTTAGTTATATGTGACATTTATACCCACCACTTTACCACATCCATTGAGGTTTGTTTTATCCAAAGAAAAAAATCTTTACCCAATTTTGAATTTGGCATGGAACAGAAAGTGTTTCGTATTCAGATATTTTCACAACAGGCACTTTATCGTAAACTCACTGACATTCTCCTTCTTGCAGGAGGTTGTGTGCAGGAATTTTCTCTTAACCCAAAAGCAACTGCAGCTTCATCATGGTTCCTCAATGACTGGTTCTGCACAGTTTAGTGTGACAGTTGTTGCTTCTACCTCTGCTTTGCTGCTGTCTCACTGCCGTGCCCCTCTCAGAGATGCCATGACCCACACAGATTACCCTGCAGAAATTCGCACCACACTCTGCTCCCACTTCATGTTTCTTATAAGTGGATGGTCTAAATTAATACCAGCTTTGCCTGTGAAAAGTTTCAAACATACCAGGTTTCAAGGATAGAGCCATATATACTTAATTTGAGAATCTAAAGTACTAAAAAGAAAATAAATTTTTTTTTAGAACATTCAAGTAGTATCTCATATATAATCATTTAATTGAGACAACACCACCTTCAGTTATTTCCCTGGCATTCAACAGGCACTGCAGACTGGATGCTGCAATCTGCTTAACAAGCTCTGTGTAGTTTCTTCAGGAGATCTCTGATCACTAAAATAATGAAGGCTGATGTAACTGGCTAAGCAGGGCCAGACTAAGAATCTGCTTGCCTTGTGATAGACAAGCTGAGAGAGCACCCCTATTAATTAATTACTGATAAGACTCTGAAAAGGATTAGATAAAATTAATTAAAAAGAATATCAACTGAAGTCTCCACAATGAGAAGCAGAAGGTGAAGGACAGGACCCAGCATATGGAGAGGGCAAGAGAGCATAGATGTCATGATTTGGGACACTACTGTTGTGATAACTGTGGCATTTTTCAGATATCAGTATTATTTAATATTCCAATGTTTTTACCCAGTGCTAGGTAGGGTTAAGACAGATGCAGCAAAGAACAAGAAATGTTAAATTCTGTCAAGGTAACTGAAATATTGATTAGCAATAGAATATTATCAATCAGCTAAAAGTCATCTGAATGTATTAATTAAAACACAGCTGATGTAGTTCTGATGCACCTGAATGTCAAGGCCTGGTCAGGCTACTGCTGCAGGGCAGTGAAATTCTACCATTGTAACAGCAGTAAATCTTTACATTACAGAAGGGGGAAGACTGAGCTGGAGAGTTTGCTTCTTGATCACAGCTTATTAAGGTCTATTTCCTCTTTTTTTAAGGAATGATCTTCTCTATCCACAATACCCAGAGATATGGCAGAGAACTGAGGCTGTTCAGCCTAGAGAAGAGAAGGCTTTGGAATGATGTTGTAGCACCTTCTAGTACCTAAAAGGGGCCTAAAGGAAGGCTGGACAGAGAATTTTTGCAGGAGCATGAAGGGATAGGACACAGGGGGATGGCTTTAAGCTGAAAGATATTAGGAAGAAATTCTTTACTGTAGGGATGATGAGACACTAGAGAAGGCTGCCCAGAGAATCTGTGGAAATGTCCAATAGGTTGAATAGAGCTCTGAGAAATCTGGTCTAGTGAAAGATGTCCCTGCCCTTGGCAGGGGGGTCGGATCAAAATCTATAAGGTCCCTTCCAACCCAGGTCATTCTATGATTTGCCACAACTTGAAATCCTTTTGTCACTCTAGTGGTATTAAAGATACCACTGCAGTTCCACTTGTAATTGCCAGTTACGCCGGCACGACTCCGGGTTTGCTGAGTGGAATTCTGTGGTGTGTGTTCTGAAGGGCATGGGAATTGAAAGCTGAAGTAATTTTTCTTCTGCTTTGATTTTAGTCGTGTCTTGCATTACAAAAATTCACGAGAGCAGGCAAGATGAGGAGATTGCACAGTCCAGAAGATGACTCCTCAGCTTTACATAACTAGTACTTTGAAGAGCAGAAAGTTATAATTCTGAGTTTGGATTTATGAGGTGAAGAGGCTTCCGGTTCTTGAAAAGCATAGACCAAGTGATTCATTAGAGCATCAGAAAATTACACAAGGGTTTTGTGAAAGGCAGGAAGCAGCTGCGGAGGGAACAAACTGTTTCTTGGGAAACAAGAGGTAGTTATCCATCACTTTCATACAAAGAACCTTGACTTCTTGCTCCTCTTCCCTTGTCCTGCAGTTCTATTCTTCTACTTGTCCACTGAAGCCATGACTTTTTCCCTCATATGTGACCTGACAGCCTCTTTTTAAACCAGCTGCTCTCTATTTTCTACATAAATGCCATAAATGAGCATATTCTACCAGTCATTATCCAGCACATCAGGTTAAGGGCAGCCTATTACCTATTTATGACTGATTTTCAAGACCACAAGAAAAACTCCAGGTGCCAATAAGCCAGACCCATGTCTTTCATTTTCCAGGTGTTCTTCAAGATTGAATCAAATTATCACTGATCTGGTTCTTTTCGATATTGTGTGAACCCCTATTGGCAATTACCATGCTGAAGCAAACCCTTTACGCTCAGGGTGTGCATGAATAGTTCTGGAGGCACTCTGCACAGAGCATCATTCCCTCTTCTGAACCCACACCTCTTTATGTCAAAATACATAAAACCACACCTCCATGAAAACACGGGTACAAGCATACAGAAACAGTCAGGATCATACATTCACAAGACAGCATTTGCCCGTGAATACAGACAACTGCACAAGAGGCTCACACACATCTGCAAGTACACACCTGGCTGCACATATTCTGATGCAAACACATTCACACACAAGCCATGGTCAAACGCAATCACAGCTGCACATGAAAACACCACAAAAGCTACACTCTGCTCCTTTTATAAAGCCAGAAATAGCCACATCATAGAACTTGTACTGTCCAACTGAACCACATTTGAATTCCATCCCATTTCAGTTCATGCTTGAATTTCTCAGCACAGTAAATCCTTTTCAAGGCTGTGAGACATGAGCAATGAAGACAACAATGTCAATGATATAAAATTAATAGTGCAAAATGCCAATAAAATGGGAAAATCCCAGCACTGCCCATAAAAGCATATTAGCCTGACCTGTATTTACTCTTCTTTTCTGGAAGAATTAGCTTGTTTCTCAAAGCTTATGGGAAACACTAACAGTAATGAAGCAGAAAAATGATGAATGTTAAAACTTTAGGGTGATCCGTAGATGGTTGTAAACTTGCCCCTCTTTGTTGCCCATGTACTTTTGATGAGCTTGCAAAGTTTTAAACCTCCTAAATTTTAGTCAGAGCAGTTTTATTTCTTTCAAGCTACAGTGGAAATAATTTCCTTATCTATCATTTAGAATGGTTTAATACTTTCATTAATCCATACATCATAAAGCAGCAAGTGATTTTTATATGTATTCCAATCACTCATTGTGCCTCCCAGCAAACAGAAGGGGGCTGGTTTTTGCTGATTCTGAAGTTAAACTTAAGGCCAGTATCTCCACAATCCAGGCTAGTTGTGAAGGTAACAGTTTAAAGGCAGACAGAACAGGAGCCATCCCTGCTCTGTCTTTAATAGAGAGATTGCTGGCCTTTGAGAGCTGTCAGGACTGCTGACCTGCTGGCGAGGAAGCATTGTCCTGTCACCTTTGATGGAAACCACACCAGACACTGGTTAGAGTAACTGGTCTTGTTAGCCACTGGAACCAGGCACCCTCTTACACACGCCTGTGTCCTTGGCTCTAGATGCAGCATCCTCACAAGAAAAATGTGACAAATCATTTCAAAAACTCACTGACAGAACTGAAGGATGGCTGGGGACAAACAATCGAGATAGAGCTGCCTGAAAAGACAGTTGGTGTGGGCTTCAAGCAATTCACTCCCAGCAGTAATCGATGGTGTAGATAATAATCATGTTGCCAACTAATACTTCCTTTTATTAGGATGAGGGTTTTATTTTCCATTCAGTCATTCCATGAAACTCCATCTAAAAGACAGATTTTTGACAAAGCCTTTTCTTGTTCTAAAAAAAAAAAAAGCCATATCTTCACCAGGTATCTCCCGAGCCATCAATCTGATGATTTCAAGAGCTGTTCAGTTGCTCAACTTCTACTTTCTCTACCTTTTTTGGTTTGTCAGACAGCAATTTGCCCAAAAGCTGATCAATGATTTAAAAGACAGAACCTTGTTATTAATGTCTCACGATGGTATCAGTTTAAGCCCAGATGTATAGAGCATCAGGGCTTAAGCACTTACCACAGCACAAGTTATCAAGCACCCCCAGTAATGTCAATAGGATTTTGGCCAGCTCTCTTGATGCACCCAAGAGCTGGCTCCACACTTCTCAGAAACATATGAAAACTAGATTTACCACCTCATGGATGAGCTGTAGCTGCCATGAGAAGGGCACAGCTCCCATGAAAAGTGTAAAGGAGAAAATCAGAGTTGGATTTGCATGCACCTGTTGACACCACAGGATAAATGAGAGTACAAAACCTGCAGTGAATGGTTCTCTCCCCAACAGCAGGTCTTACCCCACACATCAGCCTCTGCCTCGGGACAGTCAGACTTTCTTTTGCCATATTCATATTCTTTGCCATATTCTTCTTTTCTTATTCATATTGCAGATGAATATCTAGCCTCGGCCTAAATTAAGGCCTGAACTTGGCTGTCCTTATAGTGTTTGGTATTAAGTTGAAATTAGGCCCATAATTGTGGGATTTTTTTCCTAAAATGAGGCATAACAGAGTCAGTGTTATTAATTTCAGCATATGAGTGTGGAGGAAGTGGCACAGGCAGCTCACAGCATTCTTCACCTGCAGACTGGCTGTACTGTGTTTTGGCAGTGTCTCAGTGGGAATGAGAAAAAGGTGATGAGAAAAGGGGATGAGGGACAAGGCTATTTCTGACAAACCCAAGCCATAACATCACACACACACTGAATTAGAGACCAGGCTTTCTGGGCCACTTCTCTGAACCTAGGTGCCCAAGAGCTGACCTTCCCAGTTAGCCTGAAAGTTCCCAAGGGCTGCATGTTTCTCCACAGAGGCGCTCTGGCTTGAGCAGTATGGCAACTATTACCCTTCTAAATACCACAAATTTTCCATTTCACAAGGTAAAATAAACTCTATTTAAATGCATTTAGTAGTTTATGTGGGTATTTTCATCCTGTCTTCCTGCTTTCCTGCCACCATTTCCAAAGAATTAAGATGCAGAGAGAGAAACCTGTTCTCAAAAACATTGAGAAAAAAAAACAAAACCCAACCAGAGTAATTCAGGGCACATGAAATCTGTAATAAAAGCTTGTGAGTCATTTATGTTCAAGAATAAGCATCCTTTGAAACCACCAACCATCCCAAAGAACGCTGTGAAGGGGTCCAGCCTGTTGGCCCTTTTATGTGTCACATTTAGAAGTTCACTAATTTGGGTCTTTCATGATATTTGTTTGTTTGTATCTGATGTGAGAGAGGATCTCCAGCCAAGTGGAGAACCAGCTCCATTCTGCCTAACTTCCAGAGTTTTGATGGAATTGCAAGCAAAGGTAGAAGGGGGACACATACTTTTAATGTGCTATTGGAATACTTCTCCATTTCCCTTCCAAGTTCAAAACATTTGTCAGCTGCAATTAATATTATTCCTTTTCCAAAAGGTCTACTCAGTATGTCAGCTGCATTATTAGTAAGACAAATCCATCCCCATAGGTCATAAATACAGTATTTTTGCCCAACATTCTTCCCTTTCTGATAATTTTCTCATTTATTTCAGTTCACTACAACACTTTCTTTTTCTTTTTTTAATGTTGAACTAGAAAATGTCTTATTTGTTTTTCATGAATAAGAGAGGTGGGTTTTTTAATACTCATCCCTGGTATGATAATTTGAAGAAGAGCACAGAGATGAAAAATTGTTTCTTTCCTTAGAAGTACTGGAGGGAATAACTATCACTACAAAATGTTGGTGAAAAATTAGCTTTTCTACCTCCCACACTAATATTTAGGAAACCTTGGTAAAAGTCATAAACACGGCAGGTAAATTTTTCCAATTTAGCTTTTGCTGAAATGCTGCAGGGACGAGAAAGATAAGGCCACATCCATTCTGTGAGGCAAAGTGCCAGTTTAGCACTTGCATATTGTTTGCTTTCAAATGGTTCACCACACTCCCAACGCTGTCCCAGGTCTCCCAGATGTCCCACCTCCACATTCAGTGGCCCCATTCCACATGACTCTGATGGGCTTTTAACCCTCAGACCCCTCAGTGTGGGGCAATCTCCTCGTGTTCTCATGAATTCAGAACAATAGGACCTCCTGGTACTGCAGCACTCCACATACTCTGATTTATATGGGTTCACAAGGAAAAAAACCAAACAAAAGCCACAAACCACAAAGCGATTCATAATGTGCTTGTTTCAGGTTTGAAGGTATGTCAGGATCTCAAAACACCATTTAGTGAACTGAAACCTGAGGTAGCTGTGAAAGTGAGGACCAATCCTGAGACCAAAGTCATCCTGCTAAATTCAAACTGCTTCTACATGATTGCTGAACACGGCAATGATCTTTCCACTTGATGCAAAGGATGCATCTCTTCCAGCACCATCTCGTGTCATGCAAACTTAAACTGCCACCAACTTGAAATTCTGACTAGCAAGTAAGATTATCAGAACAGTTGGCAATAAAATGTTTTACCTGAAAATTCACTGAAAGTCTTTATCATCCTTGCAGGATAACTAGGCCATTTTAAAGTTTGAGGGTTTTTTAATGTTTAAGAGCTTTTCTAATCCTGCACTGAAGTGAAGGTAAAACCTTTCAATGGTCTTCATCAAAACATTTCTCTTCCGATTGCAATTCCATGTGTTTTACTTTGCTCTTACTGCTTCCACACTTCCCCCGACATGCAGATCCTCTCCTGGATAAAAGGCTGCCAAGCAATTTTTCAGCCTTGACAAATAAAGTAGTTGGGTGGGTTTTTTTCCCATAAAATTAGACATTGAACAGAATGTTTTACACACCTTTAGAAATACAACGAAGTATTCAATTTATAAAAAAGGCTTAGCAATTCATACTCTTATTCGGAAAATTTCTCCTAATTCTCAGGGCCAAAACTACATGAGTTAAAGGTCGCTTTCCAGATATGTGTCTATAAATATATACATAAAATACCCACAGAGGCATATATGAACACACACCTACATCTTCAGTAGCACAGAGCAATACCTGGCCACTGGCTTTCATGCGTGATTAATTTTTGACGTCAGTATTGGTTTCTATACGGTTTGACAGATGTATCACAGCATTAATTATCACACTCCAAAGTGTGGCTGAACCTGGTGGTTTTCTTCCCTACCTATCATCAAGCCAGGGACGTCTTTGTCTAGAGAGGTGCTTCAGGCCAGTTCTCAGGTCTGGCTTGACCCACATCTAAAGTGTTCTTGGGCAGTGGTTTACCCAATTTCTCCTGCTGGGCTGGGCAGGAATAAAAGCAGACTCATTTCCCAAAAGGATGGCTGGGAAAATTCTTTGCTGACTGCCACAGCAGTCTCTTCCTGAGAAACAGAAACCTCCAGGTACAGCTCTTCTCTTCGAGTCTCCAATGCAATGCAGAGGATAGACAAGCCATTCCAGGAACTGTGCTGAACAATCTATTTTAGGTGACTAAAAGAAAGCAGTGCCTGGACAGAATTGCCGCATGGGTAAATATCTATTTCCCAAGCACAGGAAGGTGCCCAGGGCTGAAGACCTTCAGTCTTAGCCCAGAAAATATATGAAAATAAATGAAAAGCACCCCTACTGGTGCCAGAGATCTTCAATTCAGCTAGTGCTTTTGTTACTTTTGATCACTAAAGTTAGATGAGACGAATCCCACACAGAGAGAGTAAACAATTTGTCAAGGAGGAAGAGGGGAGGCTCAGCAGGCACCTGCATCCAACCCTCCCCACTCTCAGTGCCCCACCTACTTCCCTGTGCCACCCACCATCTGGTTTATCACCTCAAGCCCTGAGGGTTCCCCCTGTCAGTGCTGAGGCAGCACTGAGCCCTCCCCACGTCTGTTGCTTCCAGCAGCCACAGCAGGGCCATTCCCCAGGCTCGCCCACACTCCCTTTATTCCACATTCCCCTCCCTGGGCTCTGCCAGCTGTGTCCATCTCCACGCAAGAGCAAGGCTTGACAACTGCTTTTCACTTAGTAATTGTGATAGGTTTTACCCCAATCTTACATTTGAAACTAATGAAGGTTCAAATCTATTTAGAATGGAAATCAGAATCTACAATAACTCTCATTTGGCTCAGGCACTTGAAAACTTGTAACTACTCAATGCATATTTAGACATGCTTTATAGCATCAAGGTATGTCCTTTTAACATGATAAAGCTGCAATCCAGCAGTAGTGCTGAGATTAGAAACTGGCAAAAGTGAAGCAGAGATTGATTTAAAAGGGTTTTTCATTGAACCATAACCTCACCACATGGCATTTGCTTCTGTGTTGTCCTTTTAAGTAGCTTTTGCTCATGCATCACTTCTGCTCCAATGTATCTTCTCTTAAATGACAGGGGTGTACAACCTATATTGCAATTGCTGAAAGACTGCTCAAAATAAATAATTCTGTATTGGAGATTAGCCACAGTTCTATTTATGGTCTGTCCACAGGCACAGAAAATATTGAGTAGTGTTAATAAGAGTGGTAGAACTTTTGGAAGACTGGGAGGATAGAGCATCACTGGAGAACTAAAAAAACATTCCTGAAGACTTTAAAGTATCTGGTGGTTTTAAGGACAAGGTTTTCACATCATAAGCTAGAAAAACTGCATAAAAAGAAACTGATTTTAAGATGTTAAACACTACATCGGTTTTAAGGTTGTTCGATATTTATAATAAAATAAGCTGAACAACCATCACTGCTTTGGAAATCTTAGTGAAGACCTTAACTCAAGGAATTTTTTGCATCCTCTGAAATGTTAACAATATATATCAGTACAATCTGGTGGGCAAGAACTCGACTTCATTCAATGCAGGCAATGGAAAAGCAAAAAGATTCCCAAATGGTCTGGTCATGGAAAGAGAAAGATCCTTATATCATCTGAGTCTAAAGAAAGAAATAGATAAAACAACACCTTGTATCAAGAAAGAATTAAAAGCAAACCATTCAAGCAGTAGAGACAAGGAGAACAGCATCTCAAATAAAGACAGATTAGCATCTGATATGTTCAGTTTTACATAGTGTGAGCGAATTACTTGATAATATAGCAATTACACACTTCCAGTTAAAAACAAATCAGCAATTACAAGTCTGCTGTAATTAAATCCCCACAATAGACTTGGTGTGAAAAGGAGGAAAATTAATCAAAAGATAAAGGAAGTGGCATAATTCAATACAGAAAAAAAATTACAGTAGAAAAATCAATCAGAAAAAGGACAAAATCATGATTTTCATAAATTACTCTGTGACCTTTCAGAAAACTGCAAGATAAAAGAGACAAAAAGTGATGTCATTGTCACTTATGCAAAATGATTTCTAACATCATTTCAAACAGCTACACAGTCTCTTTATGATAGTTAAACAAAAGAACACTCAAAAGTCATGTACATCTGAAAGACTGATTTCTCCTTGAGCCAGAATCGGTTCCAAAGGCACAAAAATTGTGCACAACGGTTTGGAAGAGGGATATCTGGGATTCTGATGGTCTGTAATAATTTTTCTCTAAATTCCACTCCTTGCCTTTCTGGAATTATCCAAGTTTCCTCCATTTTTGCATTCCCAAAAACCCTGAAGAGGCATAGACGACTTACTGTGGTTCACACCTGATGAGTCTGTGTGTCTCTGTGTTATTTCTTGTACATGGTATTTCAAAGGCAATCCACCAAGCCTGTTAAATACAACATCACCTGTTCTCCATTTCTGCAAAAAACCAGAAGGGAGCTGTTCAAAGGCAGCTTCCTTGTATATGGAAAGGCACTGGTGCCAGTCAACATTGACATGGGCGTGCCTTTACCATCATGGTCCAAGCATGGGTGATATAAGCTATGCTATTATAAACTGGAGGGGCAAAGCCAGAGGTGAGAAAGTGCCAAAAGCCGCCTTTTTTTGCAAAAAAAATAGAGTAGATAAAAGTGTTGATGGAGTGGGACACCACTCCTTTGCACTGGTAATTGTGCTGGCACTGCCTCAAGTTGTCCCCTTGACTCAGCATCCCTCCCCAAAGCTAGACCACAGCAGCAGCAAACCTACCCCTCTAGAATGCAGATGCACTCTCCAGTCTTCACACACACAACCACATCTCCCTACACGTGTGCACATAGGACAGAGCTCTCTACACCACGTCACGCTTACATACATTCAGAAACTGTTAAACACAGATGTACACACCAAAATATCCCGCCTAAAAGTCCAGCTGTAGGCCAGTGTTTCCTCTAACACCTCTGAAAGTTCCTGAATGTTGGGGTTCAGCCCTGATTGGAAGCTAAGCCCCACACAGTCAGCAACTTTCTGCCCTCGCCTCTCTGGTTGGATGGGGGAGAGAATCTGAAAGCTAAAAGTGAGAAAATTTATAAATGGAGATAAAGATGGTTTAACAGGCAAACCAAAGCAAAATAATGAATTTAATCCCTACTTCTCACCAGCAGGCCAGTGTTCAGTATCCCCAGGAGAGCAGGGCTCCATGGCACATAGTGGTTACTCGGGAAGACAGATGCCATCATTCTAAACTTTCCCCCATCTTTCTCCTTTTCCCCTCTCTCTTTATAACTGAGCATGATGTCACATGATGTGGGACATCCCTTGGAATCAGTTGTCCCAGCTGTCCCTCCCAGCAATTTGTGCACCCCTAGCCTCCTTGCTGTTGGGGTCTGTGAGAAGCAGAAAAGGCTGGGATGCCTGTGCAAGGCCTGCTTAGCAATAACAAAAACATCATTTTGTTATCAACACTTTTTTGGTCACAATCCAAAACATTGCACCGTGCGAGCTACCGTACAGAAAACTGAATTTACCCAGCCAAAGCCAGTGAATAACTGCACTTTCTGAATTAAGTAAACTGCAAGGAAGAAAAAGTTAACATTTCTTTGCAGTTTATTCTGATGAAAATGGCTGAACAAACCACACTGACCGTAGCTGCTCCCAGTACACCAAGCAAAGACCAGGCAGGCTTCAAGGTTCCACCACTGCACTCCTCGTGTCACTGCAGTTCTTCAGGCTTTGGAGCCACCTCCTCCCGAGGCAAAGGGTAATTCAGTCTCCAGACCCAATTCCCTGCCTCTGGCTGAGCGTATCAATAGAGATTACTGTCAGCTGTAGGGTCAGGTTTCCAGGTGTGGTGGTTAAGAAGAGGAGTCATACCTGAGACGTCACCCGGGAGCTATCAGAGGGTAAAGACTGCGTGGAGTCTCTCAAGTTATTCCCAGCCCAAGGCAGGTTCAGTACCAGTCACCTACAGCTGAAGGGTGCCACTGTTCATTACAAACCTCGAGAGCCGATCTGTCCATCAAGTGGGAAAGATATTGAACAGGAGAGAAGGAGAAAGATTAACTCTTCATCAGAGCCAATATGGGAGAAGAGGAGTAGCTGACAACAAAGCTCCTGGGGAGCAGAACAGCTTAATGGAACAGCTCCCCGTGCCAAATACAAAACTGGGCCTTGCAGCTGACACAGGATTCGGTTGCATCAAACATGAAAAATACCATTAGTGCTTGCATTGAAGTGAATAATTATATAGCTGCTCTTTTGCAGGACACAAGGGATCCGCAGGCTGCATGTCTGACTCCAGCGCCGTGTCCTCACTTGGTGCCAGAACGATTATTTTTGTGTTCCAGGCTGTAATTCCTCTTGATTATACAGAGCTTCTTTCCAATCAGCTCAAAAACAAACTGATGATTTTTTGATTGTGCTAAGGATGTATTTTGACACATTTCGTGCAGAAATGTTCAGCCAGAAATCAGGAATAAATCTAACTTTTTACAACATATATAACAGAATACTATTATATACTACTAATAGAAAAAAAATCATGTTTATTCCAATGATGGAAGATTTTTGTACCAAGGCTGTGCTGCTGAATATACACTTGCTTTGATCTTTTTCTTTTGTGCCACAAACATTAACAATATTGTAAAAAAAAAAAAAAAAAAAGAAAGATTAATAATTTATCAGAGATGAGCTGAATATTTTTCCCCTCCTTTGTGTATAAGCAGCTTGGCAACAAAGATAACTTGAAGATCAATCTTACCCTTATTTTCTATTATGTACTTCCTGTTGTTCCCAAACGAGATTAATTTTGTTTTATGCAAGTCACCAAGCAGTCTTCACAAAAATAAGATTCGTTTTGAATTTCTTTTCTCTCCTTCTCTACTTCTCTCCCTCACATTTTATTTTATATCATTTATTTTATTTTATTATTTTATTTTAATTTAATTTATTTTATTTTATTTTATCTGTGTTAATAAAACCACAGTGACTAGTGAAATTCAATTTAGAATTATTTTCCACCTGGAGAGGTTTAGACACTTTTCCCCTCCTCTTTTCACAATAGAGCTATTTCTCACTCAAAACAGTTAGAAAGTAGATCTTTTATGCAACAGTTTTGTAAAACAAATATTCTGGAAGGACCTAAAGAAGGAAAAGCATAATACTTCTGGCATAAATCATCTCAACAAAATAGACACTAATGGATATTCTTGAGCAAATTCCCTTCTGTTTTATTCATTCATGAACTTAATTCAGAATGAACAAGACATCATGAGCAATCTGTACTTTTTGCAGATTTTTTTTTTCTATTGGAGAATGATAAAGATTTTTCTCATTTTACGTTAAAGACATCTTGCAAAGCTGGAAAAAATTTTATTGATGTAGAGAATGGGAATTTCTATTTACCTGTGATAGCATCCACTGTGAAACTGAACAGGGGGAGAAGGTTGGGATTTTGTTTGGTTTGAGGACTTTTTAAACTTTTTTGATGTTCACCATATTTTCTCACTTCACTCATGGCTGACCACAAAACTAGGGCAATAACTTTCACTTATTGGCGACCTTCCTAAATTTAAAGTTGCATGGATTTCCATATTTGTAATTTCAGTTTCTCTATTATTTTAGTTTCCATGTCTTATTCCCGAGTTTGTTGCTGCTCCACTGAACACAGCACTGTCTGGAGCATGTTTATATGATAGAAAAATACTTTTCATTTAAACAGCCTTCATTTGAATACTATATTTAAGCTATGGTAATGTAAGAGTAGCTCCAAAACATTTACAGGGAGAAGGTAGAGCTGGTTTGAACTGCTCCAGCAAAAATACAGCTGGTAGTGTATTTATCTGAAGACACATCATTATCTCCCTGGCACATAACAAGAGTGTATTATAACCATGGGCAAAACACATTAGAGGAAAGGGATATGCTCACAATGATTAAAACATTGCAGTCAAGGTAGTTAATGATTTGGTGGGAGCACCTCCAAAGTCATGGCTGTTGACTCACAGGTCACTGATTTTCCAGTGAGATTACTCATAGTCCAAAATTCCAGATGAAGTATTGACAAAATAATTCCTTATTCTTTCACTGTTGTTTCTTCCTCCCACCCTGGAGCTGCAGGTCAGGAGTTATCCTGTATCCAAAGGCATTTTAAGCATCAAGAGGAAGCAGTCTCTGACCTGGACTGGGTACAGCTGTTTTCGGAGCAACCAGGAAGAAATCTGACCTGGAATTTAGTGCTGAGCAGAATCACCCTGACAGAAGAGTTTCCCTGGACAAAATGCTTACTCGGCATGATGGGGCTGTCAGGAACAAGTTCATTTTGTTGAAACTTTTGGTGAAAACAGAAAATCAAAATGCTACTGAAGCATTTAATTCTGAGGCAGTCAAAATATTTTGCATCAGTAAGACAAATTGCTTCTTTTCAAATGCAATATAATAAAGGCAAATTACATTTTCCGTCAGATAAAAAACTCCAACACTTGGAGGAATGCTTCCATTTCACACAAAAAAAAGTTTCTGCTTCTGTTCAGTGCAGAAGGGAACCACACCTTTAGCTCTCTGACTGCTATACTAGTGGACTCTCCTCATTTGTTTGGCTGTAATGTAATAAAAATTCATCTAGAAATCTGACATGGCAAAGTCCTGGCAATCTGGAAAATGAAGGAGTCCAGGTTTTACTGCAACAACTGCAGGTAGTTTCTGATTCTGCCCAATTCAGAAATACTGGCAAAAGACTTCTCCATTGTTTTGGGGTCAAATCCCCAGAAATGAAGGGAAATAGAGAGAAAGGGCAGAAGAGATTTACTGCCATTCTGAACAGGCATGCACAGCTCACATCTTCAGGTGATAGAAAGACAGAGGGGAAGTAAACCTCTCCATTAATGTATATGCAGCCAGCACTGTCTACGTAAGGGCTTTGATTCACATCCAGACATCAGGATTTTATCTTCTCTTTGCTAAAAGGACAGGACAGATACTGCAATGAGCTCATTTATAAGGAATCATTACTCCCAGGAAGTACAGTCTTACTGCTAACACATTGGAAAGCAGTGGAAAAATTACAAATGTTGAAATTATTCTACTGTCAACTTTATCAGAATTCAATGCAAAGCCATCTTAAGAGTGTCGAGAGTAGAAATGCATGCTGAGTGTAGATCTGACATTAGTTTCTGTTTATTTTGGTTTTACAGACAAAGTATTCTCTTTGTTAATGGGGAAAATAACCTATTTTTTACTTCAGTCAAGGAAATTTCTTTTTATTTCCAAAAAGGAAGAGAATCTAGAAAGAGAATCACATAATCAGGTGGGGCTGTCAGCAACATATGGCTTTGAGCAGGAAAAGGGAGGTTATTTCTGAACTTGTGAGGATGGGAGAATGTCTTTTATCAAGATAAAATACAAAACTTGTTTTGAAAACTTTACAATATTTCATCTGGGTTCAAACAAAAGCTGCTGACGACAGACACAAAGAATTTACATCTTCAGAGCTAGGTGTGGGAACTGCAAAGCAAGCAACAGAGCTGTTGACTCTGAGTTATTCAACATAACCCCTTCGTGTCCAAAGACTTGCACAAGTGTCCTTCCTAGTTACAGCATGCTTCAGAAAAGACCCTTCCTTTCTCTGTGCACTTTTCATCCCTTTTTGGACAAACACTGTTATTTAGAGCTTTTCTGACAGAAACGAGGAGGAGACAGCCAAGCTGCTGACTAGGAATGGGTGGTATTCCTTTGTGATGCCGTTGTGTGCTCCTGTGTTTCTCAAATCCAGTGGTTGGTCTGATGGTTCAAGAGAGATTTTAAGAACCTCATTACAGTCAAAAGATGAGCCTTAACAATTCAGATGGTTCAAAATGCTGTTTACCTATCCAAGTCAAACCCAGATTCCAAATACTCGGATCATACCCAGAGAAATTGTTACCAGACCCTGGAATATCCCTCCTAAGAAAATTATCTACCATTTTCTTCTAATGAACTCTGTGAATATTTTATACCAGGCATAGAAAGCAAAATACAAATAGTCACCTTAGATGGGTCCACTGTTGTGAATCTGGTATCTAAATAACACAGCAGAAAAGCGTACTGGATAAAAAAATGTTTTGAATATTTCAGAAACACTTGTAAAGCTGCTCAGGAGGTTAAGATTTATAAGCACATTGACTGCAAGTGAACTTTTCTGCAGATAAATGATGAGCTCACCTTCTCCACAGGCTTTCAGCATTTGCATTAGGATACAGGAGCAGACTATTAAATTTGCAGCTGTAACCACTCCTGGCAATGATCCTATGACAAATCTTAGAGAACTCATAGAAATGCTTCATTAACTTATAGTGAAAGATACCAAAGTGAATTTTTGGGCAATGTAGTGGTTAAAAACACCAGTGAATACAGCTCTCACGCATATACCTCAGTCTACCAACACCACATTTTTCCAGGGACACTTGTGGCCAAGCTCCCCAAGATTTTGAGCATAGGACCAAACAAAATGCATCATTTTTTCCCCTCAAACACAAACACATTTGACCAATGCCCTTATTTTATACTCTTCCCCAGCATATGAGCCCGGCTCCCTTGCCGCAGTGTTCTGCACAAGGCAGCTGCCTATTAACCCACAGCCAGAGCTGGTGCATCACGGAGAACACACGAGTTATTGGAACAGACTGCAAAATCCAGCCCAGTGAGCACTGTGATCTTCCTTTACATTAGAAATAAAGGGGGACATTCCTGTGATAAAACATCTTAGATATGGGCTCAGGCCCCAAATGAACTCGCATGCAACATGGCTTTATTATAACAAGGAAGATCACATCAGCCTTCTCGTTTGGCTGCCTTTGGTGAAAGTGCTTCAGTGGGCACAAATGTAAACATTGAGCATGTCCCCAGATTGTTGTGCACCTTTAGGAATAACTTTATTACATTTCTCTCCATTTTTCTTGCTCTCTCGTTCTGGTGCTGCAGAGGGTGGTGCTGGCTCCCACCAAACAGTTTCAGCTGACGCTTGCAGATTGTACCCTGCCATGGCCATGTCAGACATTTTGAGTTGAAACACATTTTATTCATTCTTTTCTTAAAAGCTGAAATAAGCTTTAAAGTTAAGGCCTCCTAACCAGGTTTTGAGGAGTGTTTTGGTGGGAGCAGGGGTTTGGCTTGTATTCTTAAGGAAAACAGTGGTTTCCATTGTAGCTCTTTTTTGGGACAGTATTCAGAAATCAAATCCCCTGAGCCTCCCCCTTCAGCTCAAGGGAGCTGAGGACTCTCAGCTAAGGAAGTATCTTTCTAGTTTTACCAGTGTTACATTTGCACTCTCATTAATAAAAACACATCTCCTACATTTCATTTGTGTTACCTGAGGGTTTTTCCCTGTGTTTATTATCATTATTTAAATTCCTAGAGAGGGAATAAAGCAACAAAAATCAAAGGAAGAAAATGAAATAAACCAAGTCTTTCACCTTTCACAGTTCTCCTGCATTTGGCAATAATTATCATCAAGTAACAAAGAAAAACAAATATTTCCTTTAAAGAGTTGCCACTAGCCAATGTAAAATTTTCAAAAAAGAATAGATACTTATCCCAAACCAACCCAGATTGTATGGCAGAGCCAAATTTTACATTTTCCCTCCATCCATTTTTATTTCAGTTACCGTTAACATGAAAATAATGGCTCTGTTTCTTGGGGAGCTACTAAAGCCTCCTAGAAACTCTTGAGAAACATACCATTTAAAGGCAATTTTCCTGATATGGCATATAGATATTTCACCCTTTTCTTTTTAAATGCTTTATAAATGGAGAGATTTTATTGAAAGAGGAGCTCTGTTCTCCAGGAGCTCTCTGAATCCTGCTGTTTATGTTTAACCTGGAGTCATGATAATCCCCTTCATTTTTCTTTAATTTGTCATTTCACCTTTTCTATTTTAATAAAATCAGAGTAACACACAGCATGCTCCGTGGTAGCATCTGACTTAATGCAATAAGCAATTATAAACCTTACAGTGGCTTGCTGCTAAACTTTTCCATATTCAGTTAGCAGCAGCCGCGGCTTGGCGTGCGATGCTCCGAGCTCAGGCTGAGGCAGCGGCTGGCAGAGCTGCACACACCAAAGTGGTCCTTCTAATCATGTGTGTCACGGGTCCCTGCTGCTCTTAGCATAGCAAAGGTGGCTGCTGAGGCAGGCACCGCAGCCAAAATGAGACAAGAGAGAGCAAGGGGTTGCCAAGACACTCAATAATTCTCCCCAGCAGCACGTTTGCCTTGCCTGTGAAGGAGTGTTATACGATCAGGTGATTAAGTCCATGATCATGTCTTAAGTTCATGTTCCTGCCACCGTGCTCACACATAAGGTGTTTTCAGACTCTCTTCTCACAGCACGCAGGGATAACCAAAACCCCTCCTGATACTGCCTCGTCTCCTTACACAATCCCAGCAGCACAGCTTACTCCCAATCCTGCAATGAGTTCCTTGTGCAGAAACAGCCACTAGGCAGCTCTTCCTGCAATTTGCCCGAGCTGTCTGCCCCAAAATCTGGGGAACAGCATAACAACACGAACACAGTAAGCCACCCCAAGTCATACATACTGTTTCTGAGGTACTGTGCATGCGGCAGTGCAATGAAAACATTGCTACCAGGCTCACAAGACCGAGCAGCTCTTCTTTTCACTACAGTAGCCAGAGGAGGAAAAGAAATGCATTACTCAGTACAAGGTGTTAATATAGCCAGAAAGTGTATAAATAGGAGAAAAGTGGAATCAGCTTGTTTTCTTGAGTAGGTTGAGCTAAGCATGAGGGCACACTTCAGAGCACCCAGAAAGACTGGCTGGCAAGCTCAGGGGATTTCTGTTAGGGGCTGTCTAGACTGTGAGAAATTCCTGTGATTTCACAATGAAAATTTTATTTACAGAAACTCCCTTTGTTGCTTTATTTGTGTGAGCTTCAAATTTGGAACTCTTTTTCTTTCTTTAGTGCTTGGTTCTTTCCACAGAATGTATGCTGAGATTAGGTTCCCAAATGCTCTGAGCACAAGTTATTCAGACAATACTTTAGTTCTGGGTTGTTGGCAGTCTTTGAAGGGAGACTTGTGCCTGTCAGAGCTTAGATTTTGGTTCAGTTGCTGGGTCTTTTTAATCACTGCAGTTTCTATGCTATCCAACAGGCACTCTTCCAGTCTAGATGAAAATGCAAATAATACAAAGCGGCTTCTCACTACAGGCTTTAAAGCAGAAGAGAAGAAAACATGTATCAAAAATTTCACTGGAATCTCAGTAGCTTGCGGTATGTGAGTATTAAATTGGACCAAATGTCTGAAGTTAATCAGAATGCTTGCTGTAATGCTGGGCTGTTATGCCCTGATGTCCCCATGACCATTGTACTGCACCTCTCATTTTAATTACTTTTCTGACAATGAGGGCTATGCAATGCTGATCTTCAAGTGCTGAGTTATGTGGTATTTAGATATCAGAGAAAGAAAACCCTTTCTGTTAACACACAGAAAATGGACTTGTGCAAACAGAAAGCTATTTAGCAGTTTAAAAAAAGCAAAACAAAACAGCCCCACAAACACCACCCCTCCCCTGTGTTTTCTCCTGTGAACAATAAAAAATGGCAGGTTTTGTGTTTTATACAGGGAGGGGGGAGGGAATAAATGTTGTGCTGTTATCAGAGTGAAAGACTGAATACTGATGGAAAAGGCTGACATTTCACCCCACATTAATGAATAAAAATAACATTGTAACATTTATAAAACAGAACAATGAACCAAAGGGTACTTCTGTTTAGTGTGAGTTGTATTAGAACATTAAAAGCAATAGTGTTTACTTAGAGCAGAGATGGTTGAGAAATTGCAAGCAGAAATAGGAAATGCATTTCTGCAAAGCTCAGACAAGCCCTCTCTCCACCATGGCTAAGGTTCCTCTGCCCAAAGAAATTCTCCTCAGGGACCTTGGTCATCGGTTCCTACTGACCTGGCTATTGCATAATGGTTATTTTCATGCTCTACCTGTGTGAAATTAGTTTGTTAGTTCTCATCCACCTCAGCTCAGCCGACACTTGGACATCTCAGCTCAACTCTATTCAGTGGCTGAATAGAGAATGATATCTCACTCTTTCCAAAGAGCTTGCTGCCCCATGTTATGGGAAAAATGTTTTCTCCTTCATATTCTGTCTCCCTCTGCTGATGCTCTTAAATGAAAGACTTGCTCTCAGAAGGACAGAAATTACAAACTAGTAGAAACAATTTTTTCTCAGAAATTACTAACTAGTAGAAACAAACATATCAAAACTTTCTGCTCAGCCATGTTGTGCAACATTCTGGGCATCGTTTAACCAAGGAGGGAACATGATAATCCCTAGTTAGAAAAAATAGGTATGTGGCTAAATTACTTGCAAATGGGCTGTGAAGCATATAAAATTAGTGCAGTTGTATTGGAAAAATATTTACAAAAATTGCCTAGAGTCAGGGTCTGGTGAGTGCTGACAAAGAAAACAGTTGCTGCCTCAATAGGCCTGGAGGCCAGAAAGAGGGCGAGATGAAAGAATGCAGCTGTATCTGGCTCTCTGAAATAAATTAGGAGAAGGGGAAGCAAGGCATTATATGAGTTCTTGCTCATGTGACCCTTATTTCAGTAGAAATTAAATATGCAATGGATGTTTTATGCATGAAGAGAGAAAATGTTGAAAATGCCTTTTTGGAAATCCACAGTCTGCTTTGGGTAAGCTCACCTCTAGGAAGAAATGAGATTGAAAGCACCAAAGGAAGGGCAACCAGACTGAGTTCAGACTGGAAAAATGCTCCAATTTGCTCGGTTTTCAAAGTGTATAAAAAGTCAGGAGAGAGGAACATTCACTCAGATAATACACACCAGGCTTTTTCCTTTTCCCCACCTGTTTTTCAGCTCTAAATTTCCTTCCCATCTGAGCTGCCTCTCTTTTTCTTTCTCACACTTTGCCCAGGGCTGTCAATATCTGAGCATCCTCTCTCCATGGCTTTCCCTTTCTTCTCTCCCTGTCTCAGCACATTGGGAACACAGCAAACTGAAAGGAAACACCAATTCCTTCATTTACAGCACAAATCACTTGTACAAAATACCCCTGAGGCTCCAGATCACAAAAGGACAAAACATACATATTGCACGTAGAAAAAACAAGGAAAGATTTGAATGTTTGGGGCTTCCAGGTGAAAAGCAGCAGTTGCTGATAAATTCGCTGGTTAAAGGTCTTGTATGTTGTTGATTTTTCTGCATATTTCTCTGTTGCCTCATGGTTGGGTTTTTAGACCTCTTGGAAACAAGTAGAATCTCATCACAAGCAAGGGTTAAGATGGCTCTGCAGGCAAGCCCTGGTTTCCATCCCCTTCCTCAATTATATCAGGGGAACTCACTTCATTTCTTGGATGTAAACTCAGCAGGACAAAGATCAGTATCATATTCACCACAGGTTTGAAACAAGAGCTCGTTCCTCTGTGAAGCTTCAGTGCAGGACAACAATTTGGACAGGAAGTGTCTGTGAGCCACCAACGCCTGGAATTTTATAGGCCGAGATAAAATAATCCCTTTGTGATGCAACTGCCTCTCAAACAGAGCTAGTGCAGCTGATATATTAATGCTAGTAGGGGAAATTAACCGGACAAGTTCATTGAGACAAGAGTTGCGTCCTGCATTTCTATCTTGACTGATCAGCACAGTGCAGCTTAAGCCTGGGAATAACATCACACACTGGCTCTTAACGTAAGCTTCTTAAATGTATAGTTCCCTACAATAAAAAAAAAGTCAAAAAGCACTGGAAGAGCCTTTTCTTCTCTTACATATCAATAATAAAATTTTGTTGGCTTAATTCTATGGTCTGTATAGCTGCTGGGGTACAGGAAGTCTTTATCAAACTTAAAACTGTTTAGTATCAGTACTATACCTCAAATAATAGAAAACAGCAATATAGACTTTCTTTTCTTAACAGCTTTCTGACCTTCTGACTGCAATTCCCACTCTGAGTGACTGCGGTTCAGGAAAATCATGTATTCTGAAGAGCCTGGTGGCAGCAGAGAATCTCATCAATTTTAATCCCTGAAAGGTTCACGGGGTTTGAGCCTGACAACAAAACATTGCACAACATGGCTGAGCAGAACAGATCTGCTCCCTCCTGACACCAGTAACAGAGATCAGCACCCCCTACTCCATGTGGCCTTTGCCTCTGGATTCTGGAAGAGGAGCAGGAGAGCAATTTGGCTGAATGCAGAGATGCCCTGTGTAAAGATGGGTACCAGATATGACACGCCAAGTGGCAGCTCCCAGGGTGGAAGGGACAAAGGTCTGCTCTTTTTAAATGAAGGTGTTGCACTAGAAAAGCTGAACTTCTGAATCTAATCCATCTCAGGGGAGAGAAGAATAAGGCAGGGACTATGCTTTTCTTTCCTTTTATCCATGTACTTTTGCTGCAGGAACCATGATGAAATGCAAACACAGTAGCTCCTCAATATTCTGAGACAAAACAGGGTCCAGCCACCTGCCACTCCCCAAATGAAATGGAGTTGTGCGAATGAATTGTCATCAATTATAAACCAAAGTTTGGTTCCAGTCCTGTAAACTCAAATCTTTCTTGTTTGCAAGGTTTTTGTTGGGGTCTGAGCAGGCTCTTTGAGGACCTGAACAAACGTAAAGGAGTCTCTGTTAGAACAGCCTCTTGAATCCTTGTTAATAGTATGACATCATTTCACTTTTGCATGTTCCTTAAGCTCATTTTCCACACACAAAAATATGTGAATTCATTTAATAAAGCACTATATTTAAGTAGAAAGTCCAAATGCTCCCACAAGGAAGACAGGATAATGAGCAATACATAATTCCACACTAAAACTCTACATTGCTATAAGTATATTACATACATACTTCTCCAAAGCTTGTTGAAAACATTTGACTGCACAGGGAAAACAGATTTGATTTTGCTACTCTGATCCACAGCATTTAACACTATTTAAAACAAAAACAAATGTCAGTAGCCTTTTCCAGTAGAAATGTGGCATGTTGGTCCAGGCATGCTGATGCTCAGCACAGCATGAACAGCAGTGAGGTGCCGGGGTGCAGGTTCCCACTGCCTCAAAAATTCTTGCTCAGCCTAAAAGGTTGCCTTACTGTGCTAGTGTCTGCTTAAAGCAAGGCTGTTTACTCCAGGTTCTTGCTGCAGAGCAGAGAAGCACCTGCACAACTGCAGCAGCTCTCTGTTTACACCTCCCCCTGTTTGCACATCACTGGAGACATCAGCATTGTCCTGAGCTGGCAGTTCTTTAAAAGCCTGTGGAAGCAGCTGTAGATAGAGGTATTGATTAAGAGAGACACCAAGTCCTCATCCATATCTTACAAGTAAATAGGGAAAAAAGCATTGCTAAATCTGTAGTCTAATTATGGCTGGAAACAACTAAGGGCAAATGGCTATGTGGAGAATTATTAAGCTGTGAGTAGCAATATGACCAAGCAGGAGGAAGCCATAGATAACTGAATGGGTAATAGCCCTTCAGCAGACCACAGGGAGAATTGTAAAGTTGAGATATTTCCTCCTACAGTAACAGAAGTTCAGATTTGATTTACTTTGTGAACCACAGGTCTGTTTTCTTTACCCAGATCACACTAGGTGAGTATAACTCAGTACACCTGCATCCTCCCTTTGAAGAGCATGGTGGGAATATAACTAGCAGAACATACTTTTGGTGGAGAAACATTATTGCTACCCTTCTTTAGAGAAGGGTCTCACCTCGACTGATGAGGTTGTATATGCATTACAAACATGTTCATGTCAAAGATCAGGGCCTCAAAATTTGTCCTGTGTTCTCTCCCCCAATATTCTACTGACTGAACTCTAGAAAGTGTTTTTTAAATTATAACCCTCCTTTTTATCTCCTAAAGATATAGTCCTTCTTCCACAAGAAATCTCCGTTGGACAGGAGTTCAGCAGCAGACGTAATACATCAGATGAGAAGCTCGATGTATATCAGCAGCAGACCTAAGAGGCTGAGACTGTGGAGCCATCAGGAAGGAACATAATGTGAAATTGCTTGTACATGCTGTTCTTCTGCTTGCTGGAAAAGCTCTGTTCTTGTGACACTTCAGGGGATTAAGCTGATGAGTGTGCTATGCAACCAGGAACTAATGCTGCTTTAAACAGCCCTTCTGAAACTTTTTTTTCTTTTTTTTCCTCCCAGACTGGTGACCTCTCATCCAAAGTTCAGGCTCTTGTTATCTCTTTAAATGGAATGTGAAAACACAAATAACACATGTACCAGCTTCATCATGAAGAGTTGTGTCTGAGGGGAATGGGAGAAGTGATGAGGAGGAAGCTTCTTGTTTCCAGGCTGAAGTACAATAGCTGACAAATCTCTCTTACTGCCTGACTGTTTTTCATTATCCTTGGAGACTGGCATCCTGGCTTAGCAGAGCAGGAGCACTGGTGGGGGTCTCAGACCCCAAGCTCTTCTTTGGTGGCCTTGGGTAGGTCATTTCTCCTGTGATTCCTGTTGGGACTGCTCAGAGCCATCTTCCTCCCCTCCTCAGTTAAGCAAACACAGCTCTTGGAGAACAGTGCTCTCATTGATTTTCTCCAGATGACTAAACTGCTGTCCTCAGATGAACATTCCCAGGATATCAGCTGATAATAAGGCTTTTGATTCAGTCACCCACATAAAATTGTTCAGTGGAAGGCTGGATTTTCACCACGATCACAAGATGTAGAGCTCAGCATTATCTGCTCTGCTGTGTAAAAAGTGAGCACGGTTACTTTTAAAACTTGTAGCACTGAACTTTCATGAGCTTGTAAAACAAAAACTTTGTGTTCTGGAACAACTGCTTCTCATGCAGAAGAAAAGATCCCCACTCTTTCAAATGTGCTGCATAGAGCATTTGGTGTAGTTATGGTTCTACAAAAGAAGAAGCATTGAATTATTTGAGAGAGACACTTCCTAACCTGTCTGAAAAGAATGAAAATAACCATTGGCTGGTTATCTGAATGCTCTATTCTGGAGGGAGGAGTGGGGACCTCGTCACTCTCTTTCAAAACAGTGAAAGCTAAGCATTACTCTTTTTTTTGCCAATTGTTCTAAGGAAAGCAGTAGATAATGCAAAGTGACAAGTACATTGGCATAAACAGTGAGAAATTATGTTGGTGGATCATTTTTACCACCAGTAAATGTCATCTTACTCCACACAGAAAGCAAGCTCAGCCCATTTGAGATGCCAATATTGCTCCAGCTAATGTGTTTACTCATTTTCAGAGCTTGAAGTCAGTGAAACAGTTAATAAAGTTGCTAGATCTGTTGCACTGGATCGAGGACAGTTGGCATCTCCCTTAGAGTTGTTGATTCTGGGTTCTGGGCAGCAGCTGGCAGGTTCGCTGTGCCACTTCCCTGGCTAAACATTGAGGATCTCATCTGCAGAAGATGCCAGGCTGCCTGGGTACAACTTGTCCATAGACATTAAAAGTGTGAAAGCACAGCCACGCATCAACAGCAGTAGCTTGCTCGAGTTCTGCCAGCTGAGCTGATGCCTTTCCAGCTTGGGTGCTGTGATCCCTGTCATGCACAGGGAGAAGGCACATGTGAGCCCCAGGTCACTGTGAACCCTGATCTGTGCAGCTCCTCTCAGCAGGATGCACAAAACTGAACCCTGGCCCCTGAAAACACGAGTGCTAAACAACCAGCAATTTCTTCTGCCACAGGATGGCAGATTTGGGGATGGTTTGCATTGAGGCAGGCACATGTCACTCGGCCCGGGGAGTCAGACTTGCTGTTTCTGTAGGTAGGCTGGGGCATAGTGACAGCAACCATTCGCTTCCACTGCCCTCCCTTTCCCCAAAGCAATTACCAAATTCCCAAGTCTCTGGCACAGAGACGAGCAAGAGAGCAGGTCCCTGCTGCTGTGTCACCCCAGAGAGCTGCCCCACACAGGGGGCTGTGCCCACCCCCACCGGATCCAGCTAAATGGCACAAGTCCTGCCCGCAGACAGTCTCAGAAAGACAGCTTCTGAATTTTAAATACCGTAAGACTCAGTTGGTTTTCCCCATCAAATTGCCATTTTATGGGATAGTCTGAAACTTAAATACAATGAACTTTATTGCCAATCTGACATTTATCTGCAATGTATATTTACTGCCTGGAGAGCGAGGGCGAGTGGTGTGTTTTCTGCTCTGTCGAACAAGGAAAAGATACAGCAGGACTCTCCCCATTACCTCCACTAAAAAAATCAGATTTATTTACCTTGACTTGAGAGAGTTGTTTTCACAGGATGTCTCTGTACTTTTACAAGCTGTGTGAGATCTACCTTCTTCTTAATAAGGTATAAATACATCCTTCCTCTTTGACTGTAAGACCCTGATACAGGGGGGAAGTGCTGAAAGAGGAGGATGTTTGTTATATCGCAAGCTTTTTACAATACTAGTCTAATGAGATAATGTATTTATTTATTATAACAATAAACACAGCTGTAAAATGGACCATAAAAGATAATAGATGACTCACAGATTTCTATACCCAACATGTCAGCTGTAATTGGGGAATACATTAAGTGATCCATCTGCTTGCCACCTTCTACACTTTTTTTTCCCTAGTATCCTCAATATTTAAATACAGTCAGCGTTATTTATATTAATTACTCACTAACAACAGCAACAACAAAACCTCTGCAAGGAAATTGATTGGCCTTGTAATATAATTCCCCAGCCACATCACACACACATGCACTATATTATTTCCCTTACACTTAAATTTAATAAGTATGATGGACTTGCTTTTCTTTATTAATAGTTTTCACTTTATCATGCCAATACTATTGAGTCTTCTCTTTATTAGTGTTTTGGAGACAATGCTAGCAATGATACATCATATAAAAGGTTGAGAGACAGTTCAGTTCATTAAGCTGGGAAAGAAGGCTTCATCTCCTTTCTAAGAGCAGCAGCTCCAGAATACAGAACTCTGACACAGTCCTAAAATTGGAATAATATCAGCTGAAAATTCTAACAAAGGTGAATTTTTTGGAGTAACAGACCTTATTACACAAGCAGAGAAATATTTCCTTTCTCAAATGTGTATAAATTTATAGAGGCAAATACTGGCTTTTATATAAACAAGATAGGAGAGAGGAACTGAGACACAGCCTGATCCAGACTTGGATGCAAAAAGAACCTGAATTTCTCTCATGTCCTTGCCCAATGTTAGACTCATTAGGGAACAATGCCATTGCTTTGGGGAACCTTAATTGATCAGTGTCAGGTTAAGTAATTGTCATCAAGTCTCTTCATTCTTTAGACTGTACATTAAACCTGGAATTACTGCAATATTAGTTTAGGAGCTGACTAAGAAAAAGAGGTACAATGATGTAAAAAAGCTATTTTGGAAATTCCTTTCTATTTTTGACCTAAGTGTAAAGAAGTCATATCTGGTGCAGAAGATTAAATAGTCTTGAAACTTTGGGATTCTATGTTTTAGAAAATCCAAATTTAAATGTTTCTGTAGTAGCTGTTGATTACAAAATACTAAATAGCAAAGAATATTTAACATGAGAATGGGTTTTTCCACTAGCTTAACCATAAACCGTATCCTAGAATGTCTGGACACCAAATTGGGTCCAAACTTTCTTCTGTATCCAACTTTTTTTGAGGTATTTCAACCTAACAACATTGAAAACTTCATTTATACTTTAGTCCTCCTGCCATTATTGAAAACATCCAAATTATGTAAATATTTACTGTGAGCATAATAATACAATATAATAATGTAGAAATCCTTTAAACCACATAATTAAAGGAATTCATACATGAATATATTTGCAGGTAAAATTTACACCAATCACTTTTTAGAAAAATTGTGCACATTTATATGGCATATGGTCAACTCTACCTCTTTCAATATTAGCTCTAAAGTTAAGAGTTTAAAATTGTCCACAGTTATTAAGGGTATCCACTAAAATTGCACAGATATCTACTAACATAAATGAGCTTTTTTTGAAGCATTCACATTTCTTCCTCCAACTTCCAAATACCTTCACCTCACACCTTCTACAGGCAAAAAAATTAATGTTGCCTGTTGCGTTCAATGGACTCTTTTAAAATGTGTTCCCCCTGTTTTCTATAACATCTTTGTGCCTTCTGACAGACCGTATCCTCCTATACAGCTCAAAGTTAAACAGTCGAATGCATGGAATATTTTGAAGTTGGGGCTTTTCTCCTTGGTGGGCTATTTGGATGGGTTTTTTGGCAGAAAATCTTTCAGGAAAATCTTTCAGAAAAATCTCTCAAAGAAAGAAGACAGCAGAATGCTCAGCCTTCACCGAAAGGGTTTGAAGTGCAACACACAGAAGGTGCATCTGCAGTGAGCAGTGCTTTAGCTGGCAACAATAGCACCTCTGTGATGGGAATTCTGCTTACAAGCTGTTTTGCCTAAATAAAAGAAGATGGTCAGGCAGCTATATTTCAAAACCAGTCAACAGACTTTCCATCTACTTTCAATTTTCATTCTCCTCTCATCCTTCTCTCCCAGAGTACATGAAGTACCCTACTTCAGGCACCCTGTGTGAGTATGTCATTGATTCACAAGGGCAAAGCTACTTTTTCTAGTTAGAAATTAAAAAGGTTTCAGTGCCTGTGGTGGCTGGTTATAGAGGTTATTGCTAGTTAGTGCCATTATGGGATTTCTCTATTTTCCATTTTAGTCCATTTCCTATTATTATTCCAAAGGGTTCAATAACAAAACAGCACTCAGGATCAGACAGGAAATCTGAATAATAGATATTACACTATTTTCTGAAAAAGAAAAAGGAATATGGGTTTTGGTAGCAACTTAGTGAGACATTTTTATCAAAAATAATAGAGGGGATATCTCAGTGTCTGTTCTGCATCCATAATTTCGCCAGCTGCAGTGGGAGCCCATAATTCTTGGAGTGTTTTACTTTGGGGTTAGCAAGTTGCAAGACTCCTCTAAACAAATTCACCTCTGGCGTAATTGCACAGACAGCTACAGAATTGTTCCAGGAGGGAATCTGATGGATCCTTCATTTGTAGATATTTTTTCTAGCTGTTCTTCTTGGAGGATTTCTAAACTAGAAACTAGCACAGAAAAGCACCTTTTATTAATAGTACATCAGATCCTAGCAAGACAAAACATGTCACGGGTTAGAGAGAGAAAAACCTTCTCCTCCCTGCACTTTACTTGTTTTTTACCAACTGGGGCCATTCAAGACTGTTTTCCAGTCTGCTGTAAGGTGAAAACTGCCTTTATAAAGGGCAAATTGGCACAATCAGTCCATTAACTGTGTTAGACCAGCGAGTTCATCTTTCTCAAATCAAGGTGTCTTGCTTCAGAAAAGCTCTGCAAGTTTAGCACAGTTCTGTGGAACAATCTGACAGTACCTACTTGTAATTAGCTAACATTACCCTGGGAAGATTTTTCCCATCTTCCAATACCTGGTTTTGGCTGCAGATGTGTCTTGGTCCTCATGGTTTCCAGTTTTACTTCTCATTTATATCTTTCCATAGGCTCAATAAAGATTCATACTGTAATTTGGTTTTTTTTGTAATTTATTGTAAAATGGTTTTTCTCCATTTTCACATAGGTTAGGAATGAATATTGGATGATGACTGACAGTCTTGGTTTTGAAATCTTTGAAACACTGTCACCATGATTTACTCCAATTTTGGTGCTGCTGAGGCATCCATCACCACCTTGGTTCTCACTTACAGGAAAACTTGAGTTTTTCCATAACACTTCTGCAGCATAATAAATCTCCATGTTGCCACCTATATAGTCAATACTGATACTTGTCATCAAAAAACTATAAAATAATGGGCATATGCAGCATTATCCTTCCACTCATGAAATGCATCTATATCTAGGGCAGAGACATTATAGCTGTTTTAATTGTTCTGAGCAGATGCAGCAACATTTTAGGACAGGAAGAAGAATTTTGCAGTATATATTTAGCTGTGAAGAAAGAATCTGAGAAAACACCCCATCATATACTGAATCCTGCTCATAGAGGAAAACTTAATCTACAGCATTAACTTCTGCGTGTAGATATTTCGAAGTCTTTAATGTCTGCAAGAATTCAGGACTTAATATTTCATGCATGTTCTGGATGATGTATTCTCACTCTGAGACATTGACTGAGACACGAGGAGCTTCACCAGCTGTATAAATCACCACATTTTGGACACCGTCCGAGTGCCACCGGGAAAAGTCTGTTCTACTACTGAAGCCCTGCTCCATGAGGTGTGGTAGAATGGGCTAAATGTTCTCCCTGTCACCAGCCCTGTTTGTGGCTGATCTCACACAGCTTCACAATGAAGAGAGTCTGCAGAAAAGCATGCAGGAGACAATCAGGAGAGCATCCACACGAAAAGTGTGGGACAACTTCTCTCCATAATTAAATTGCTATCAACAAATCTTTCACACGCACCCAAAAGGACAAAAAAGAGGAAGAAATGTCAGGGGTTACAAGGAGTGAGGATATTTCTTCAATGGTGAAAATGAATAGGATTCTTTTCTTCCAGAAGTAGAATTTAAAAATTAGACAAAACCACCACTAATGATTTACAGTTTTTCTTTCTGTACTGAATGGAGTCTTTATATTTCAACAACATTTTTGTTGTGTTGTGTTATGAGCACAGTTCAGATTCTCTAAATAGAGTCTCACTGTCTATTCTATCAGTTATTACAGTCCAGATTTTTTTTCGCTAACTTCCCTTTGGTTTCAATAGTATCACGTCTAGGTATGATTTTGTTTAGAGGCTGTGAAATGTAGGATATTCAAAATATATCACTGTTATTGAAGAAAAAAGACACCAGCAAGTGGATAGATAAATGTTTGACTAACTTGAAAGGCAGCCCTGTTAAGTCAGAATTCCTAGGGCTCTTGGAAAACCTTCCTAATGAAGCAAGTAATGCAGTCATGCCAGAGAAGTTCAGCAACCAAGAGTCAGCCATGTTGCAGCAGGCAAATAAACTGGCTTATGCAAATAAAGTGAAAAGGAGAACAAAGCAGTCCCTGAGAGCAAGCACCACTGTGTGGGATTCATGGCAGGTGTGGCTGTATCGACGTTCACGTGGATTAGAGAGAGCTGTAGGTAGCTGCAATATCCCATATGAGGGCAGTCTGAGCAGCAAGCCACGTTCACAGACAGCATTGCTGAACTTAATTAGTGTTTTTCCGGATGATGGACATGGCTGTTAGGCCCGTTCTCCCCCGCTGGAGTCAACCAGTACAGGTGCACTCATAGCCCATCATGTTGCATGTTTCTGCACAGCCACTCTCCCATCCCTTCCTTGTTTTATCCATGGACTGGCGGAACTGTATATGAAAGCATCTGCATGGTGATCTGGATGAATTAAAAGGTACCAGCTGCAAAACTGGAAAAATGCAAGAACAAAGTGTTAAACAGGAATTAAGCAAGGACCTTGCAAATTCTTTATACTAGGAGATTTGTTGGCAACAATAATCATGATACACATAACAGCCTTTCTGGAGTAAGGTTGGTGCACACCTGTGGGGACCATCCCTAGCCATGGTGTCTGGGTAAGGAGCTTTGAGCGGTTCAACTCTCCACGCCGCCAGGGAGGAAGGATGAACTTACTTACTCCTGTCTAGTGTAAGAAAATACCTATTAATTGTGTATTTCTTTTACCCTGAACAGAATTTATTTAAGCAACACGGTGGGAGACTTTGGATAGTGAGTGTCTGCAACTTCCTTTGGCAAATATTCATCACAGAGAACTTTCTATCATGTAAAAATAAATGATGATTTTTTTAAAGCTGGGGTTAACGACACAGCGCTCTGAAAAATTCATGCCTGACTTCTGCTTCTTTCTGCTGTTGTTGTTAATTTCTTATACATGAGTTTTTAATTTTTACTTTTGTGTTTTTTAGATTTCTTCGAATCCAAAAAGAGAACACCTGCTGTGTTACCATGCCAATCTGACTTACAGAGGAATGAATGTCAGCATGTGATGAGCTTTCATTTATGGCCTAATAGCACTCAACTTCCAGAGCCTTTACCAGTTGAAGCTCACATTCAGAACCAAGAACCCGTGCTGTACAAATCAATGAAGCATTTTCAGTGGCTAATACTAGCAGGCAGAAGTGTCTCAATATTGGCCCGTCAGATTTGGGTGTAGTAAAGACAAAGAAAACTCATGCAGGGTCAGCTCTAAAATCAATCCATCAATGGCCTAATATTAAGTGTTTCGGCCATTGTGACAGATGAGATTGGAGAAAAAAACTGAAGTCCAAAAAATGTCTTTTCCACGAGCTCCTCAATAAGCCCAATGGGAGACCACAATGAGCCTCCAAAATGGGAGGAGAAACCCAGAAGAACTCAGGAGAAAGTGAGAACTTGGGAGCCAGTGAGGAGATATGTTCTTGAGAATGTAACAATGGATCAGAGTGGAGGCAGTATCAGGCAGACAAGGGTCAGGTGCTGGGCCATGGACATGACTCATGCCTATGGGATAAAAGGCAGAAAACCAATGATGCCTGGGAAAGATGGTGCAGTTACAGTACATGCGTTAGCTGCTCTAAACAAAATGCATTGAACAAAATTACATCTTTCAAAGGCCTTACAAAAAAAGGCTTCAAAACCTGAGGTGCAAGGTCAGAACACTCTTAGCCAGAAGAAAGTATTTTTAGACACTTCAAAGCATACGCCGCTGAATGCTAGGCAGTACCATTAACTTGCATTTCAGACTTAGAAATAAGAGCAGAAATTAATTTCAGACTGCTAAACAAAATGATGTCCATGTACTATAGCGATGCTAAAACCACTTTTGAATGGTTGAGGCTGTAGAAATTCTGTAGTGGTGGGTCAAAGCTCAGGATAATATTTCTGAGGGTCCCAGAAGCAATGGACTGCTCTGTATGTGGCTTTCATTATTTTTAGTGAGTATCCCCACCCTCTTAACCCCCAAATATTTTCTAATGTCAGAAGAGACAGCATGATCAAGGTTTACAAAACTCTCGAGGTTCAGCTGTGTGTTTCTGAACAGTAGAAAAGTATCCCAATACATTTTCTGAGTCATAATTTTCACTCTTTCTGTCCCAGCACCTCCACAAGCACAAACTATGAGCTTTTTCTCTCCCCAGGGAAAATTGTTTTGTCTGCATGTCTTGGCTGGAGTCCACTGGAGTCACTGCAACTGAAAATTCCAGGGGGGTACTGACATCTGCCTCAGCCTGAGCCGCTCGTCCCTGCTCCCCACAACAGCAGAAAGGGAGCTGTGGGCTCGATTGCTGCTGCTTCAGTTGTGTCCCTGTCATTATCCAACACTCTGCTCAGACCCTGGCTTAACCTCTGGTGAAATTAGGTTCAAGAATGCTGTTCCAATTACCGTGCTGATTTCTCTTTGATGACCTGTTCACTCAGCGACTCAAAAGGTCTCTGCTAACACGAGGACACTCTGCCTTGCACGACATTAATAAATGTTTCATCAGTACAATTCAGATTCATTGCGGTTACAAGCAAAGTTCTTTGAACTCATGTTGTGCTGTTTGATGTATCTTTAAGGATGCTCACAGCACAGAGGCCAGAACTGGGACAGACTCCTGAAAGATGCAGATACAAACCCTGGTTTCGTACTATCTGCTGAATCTTTGAGGATGCTGATTAAGAATGGAAACAGAATATCAGTTCTAACATTCCTCCAAAGGTTTCAGATCCAACTTCCAACTTTGCAGCATGGTCTGTCTGATCATCCAGGCTTAGAGAAAAACAGACATATAAGATAAGAACATGCCCAGAATTTGCTGTTGGCTATATATAGAAAAAAATATCAGTCTAGAGGTGATAATTTTCTAGCATTTTATTTGATAGATATCTTCTCGTGGCACTGAGAAATGTCTTTTATTAGGTGAAAACTATTTTATTTTTTTTAAATTTTATCTTTTAATGTGAATGTAAAGTGATTTAAAATGACTGATGGATTAGGTCTTCATCAATTAGCAGGAGACTGATTACTGAGGAGTATCAAATTGCTAAGTGTGATTAGGCATTAACTCCATATCCAAGTCCCTGAGAAAAGCAAAGCAATCCTTCCCTGTTTAGAACTCCTTAACCACAAAAATTATAAAGAAACTTGGGGCCAACTCATGCCCCCAATATGTTGCACTGAAGATAATTCTGCCATCCTCACAGCCATGGGGACAAGTTCATGGCCTGGGACAGATGGAAGTGTTTGTTTTCCTGTATTTAGTCAAAATTTACTGAGAACACCATCAGAAAGCACAAATCATAATGTCATTTTGGTCTAGATGGAGGCTTTCTGCAACAACAGTCTCTCATCTCAAGCACCAACGATCCCCTTCTTTACCCATTTGATTTTTATTCAAGGTAATTTTTGCACCAGAACTGTGAGTTTGAAGTTCTGATTAGATGGATCTTTTATGGTATGCTTACATTCCTTTTCTTTGGCATGGGTGTGTGACATATTTATCCTGGATAATTGCCCTGCTTTTCTTCCTTTTATAATGTCTTTGTACAGATATCAATCTCTGATTCCTTTTCTGTGCTGTACACCTCACACTATCTAGATAAAATCAAAATCCTCTTTTACCTTTCAGCAAGTATCCATTGCTGAGAGATGAAGAGCTAGCTCTATTTTTTGGGAGCAGAATGCAGCTCTGTGGTGAATGGAGTGTCTGAGGGAGAACAGGGAATGCTACCACCATTTGTTATTGTAATTTTTAATTATATCTACATAGTATATATACTATACTATAATTATGTATTTATTATTATCTTTCCATAATCAGTATGCTTGTTATAATTTCTTTATAAAGTACATCTTAAGCTCAACTTCAGATGCAGACAGAAACTTCCTGACAAAAGGATTGCTTAGCTAAAAAGTAACTGAGTCTCACTGAGTATTTGGGACAAGGCTATCACATAAAACTGTTCTTAGCAGAGTGACCTGGGACTACTGGGAACAACCACCTGGAAAGCCCCCAGAGGCACCACCCACGAAGGAGGCACCTTGGGGGTGACACTGCCAGACGTGGGAGCACTGAAGAACTCACATGGCTTCTCTCATCCCCTGCTTCTCAATAGAACAAAACCACTGGAGGAGTGAGATCAGGTGTAAGCAGCAGTACTTTTGACCTCAAACCTTGGCCTTCAAGGGCATTTCTCATTTGGAGCAGAAATTATGCCAGAGGCTTAACGTATAGATTGCTCTTGACAGAACTCAAGCCTCTGCTTAACTAACAGCTTGAAAATGTCCCCAGTGACAGCTGCATGTAACTTGAATTTTTTTTAATTCTTGGGAAAACTAATGAAAGTGAGGGTGCAGAAATATAAACACATTTTTACAGCCAAAATAATTTTCAGTCTTGTGAGTTTTGCATTTTTGTTCAAGTGACAGAGACAGATGAAGAAAAAGGAAAGGTTGACTGAATTCTGCTAATAACCAAATATACTCAAGCAGTCAATAAGGTTCCCGTACCATCCAAACTGATACAATGGCCTTCCATTGTTTATTAGAGCATGTGCTGAAGCTGCAGCATTTTACCTCCTGTCTTCAGAAAGCCACTGACCCCCTTGGGAAGCATTTCACCACTCTTCAGCCTCTCTCAGGCTAGAGAAGGGAAATAAAACTGTGCTAGAACACTCCCTTGCTGGAAAGAGTAACTCTCCATTGATTATTTGATAGTGGGAGCAACCCTGGCAGTGTCACAGGCGTGCACAGGCATTTTGTGAGGCCTGGGAGTGACTGTGATTGTTGTCAGGATGTCTGTCTGGCATTTTGATTGTTGGCCACTGTCTTTCACTTGTCTGCAAGGCATCTGTGTTATTTTTATTCACAGCCTTTAAGAGAACCTATGCCAGCTCTCTGCCTGAGGCCAACCCTCAGTCTTGCCCACAAACCCATAACCTCTTCCACAGCAGGTGTTCTTCTGTCCTGGAGTCATTAGCTCTTCCCCTCAACAAAGGCTCTCAACCCACAGCCGCCCCCATAAACTTTGTGACCTCTTGGGATTAGGCTATGAAAAACAACTGTAAGCAGCAGCCTGCAGGAGCAGGGGTGCCAAGAGAAATGGGTTTGGCTGTGGTAACTGAGGTGAAGACACCAAATCATCCACTAGCAGCTGTATGAGAGAGCAGGGCAATGCAAAACTGCCCTTCACCCTACACTGGGAACACTTCTCTGGGAAAGCACCAGGAAACATTCCAGGTCAGGCTGGACCGGGCTCTGAGCAACCCGGTGCAGTTGAAGATGTCCCTGCTTATTGCAAGGAGGTTGGACTAGATGGCCTTTAAAGGTCCCTTCTAACTTAAAGTATTCTATGATTTTGCTGAATTACTATTTGTACAGCCAGGCACATATAAGACATTTTCCCAGGCATGCAAAACACCTTCAGGGTTTTCTACTCCGAGGAACGTGACATGTCTCTTGGAAGCAATACTTGCTCACATTGGTTAATCTTGCTCAGTACCTTGTTTATGCCTTCACCATATGCTCACAGTCTGTTTGCAGAAGCTCCGTGGCTCTTTATAATTTCTATCACCCTTCCTCTTTTCCAAAGGCTGTTTATTACCTTTTAAATTTTACTCTCTCGCACCTGGTCCTCTTCTCTCCTCTGCTTCCCCAGTACTGCTCAGACCCCCACAAGCTCTTCAGAACAACATTTCTGTCACCAAACCTGCAGCTTTGCTTACTGAGACTCAGCAGTTTGCCTGCACTTTTTCACTATCAACATCTTAAATTTGAACACCCCCACCAGCTCTCTCGCAGACTAATTTAAATTTAGTTTTGTGTTCTTCTACTGCCTTACATTTCCTACCCTAATGCAATCCTCTCCTCTCTCTTTACTTGTTCAATTGCCTGTTATTAGACCACTGAATTCTTCTTTTCCTTATCCACCAGCTTCCATTCCTCTCATTCACCAGAAGTTAGATTGTTGTCCTTCACCTTGGTTTTCTCATTGTGGCTGGTGGCCAGCACTCCAACTGTATCATAATCTCCCTTTCACTTTTCCTCCAGATATCTTGAATATTCACTCATCTTTCAGCAGTGATGCAAAAATGTTGTCTCCACAATGTCTACACATCTGTGGCAGGATCCACCTTTGGTTTCCCATTAACTTCACATTAGCCCAAACCACTTTTGGGTTTAATGATTCTATATTACATGTTTCCTGAAAATCGTTTGTCCTCAAAATTTTCAACAGCTTACGAGCCTTACTTCTTGTAGCAATTATAGCTGAGACAAATGCTTTCTTTACATTCCTTCCTGCCAAAAAAAAATGATCACAGCCACTTCATTTTTCTAGCAACCACCACGGCAAGACTTTAATTTCCTGAGATTAGGCTGTACCTCTGCTCTAAGGTTTTCCCTTGCATTTCCTGACATTGATGCTTTGTAGAGGCTGACCTGGAACAGAGGCTAGACAGAGAGAAAGGATAAAGGGTAGGGATTTATTGAAAGGCCTTCACAGGACACACCTTGGGCAGTGCAGGAGTCTCATAGAGACTGTACCCAGGATGGACACAGTCACACGTTTTTCAGACAGATATAAATTTTGTCCATTTGCATGTCAGAGGTTAATTGTCCAATTACAGCTTCAGGCAGTGCAGTCCCATTCTCTCAGTTTGCTCCCCCCCAACTCACTTTTGTTAACATTTCTAGGGGCCTGAGACAGTGAGGTGTCCTTGATTCTCAGGCCTAGAGAGGAATTGTTGTGTCTGACAAAAATGGGCAAAGCAGTTGCTAACACTCTACATGGAGCTCAGAGTTACACACTAAAGAATTGCAGGATTACAAATATATGAAAATATAAAAGCTAAAATCCTAAGGCATCAGCATCACTGCCCTGAGCACCGTGCATTGATGCAGCTAGAGAGAGTTCCTGGTGCATTCCGAGGGAGCCATCAAACCCCCGTGTCTCTCCATGCACATCCCTGTGCCAAGAGGGATGGGACAAGTTTCAGCTTTGTGCAGGAAAGCGGCAGAGGAGCTGGCCAGCACCTGGGGGACATGCTGCTAACGCAGGGAGGGAATCTTTTAATGGGATTAGCACACAGAGGAGAAAAGAGGCAAGAAAGTACCAGACTTACAGAGAAATCCCTGTATGAGGAAAAGCATTCCCTGCTTTTTGTGTGAATGTTGCTGAGGATAACAAAAAAAGTACAAGAGAGCAGTGTTTTGCAGGTGAACAGCGCTAGATTTAGACCAGCACAAAGCACAATCAATCAATTTTTGTGCTAGCAGCAGTGCTCAAAAAGTGCAGAGCGTAACTGAACTTATTTTGCTTGTTTTATAGACTTTTAACAGGCAAAAAAAGTGCAGAGCGTAACTGAACTTATTTTGCTTGTTTTATAGACTTTTAACAGGCTTTTCAGAGCATCTGGCAGAAAGGAATATGGCAAAATTTAACACTATTCATCATTCTTAAGGAACTGATCAAGCTTATAGCAAGCTGATGGGTGGACTATGAGAGTGAGGAGGGTACTTCATGACAGCACATTGCACAATTGTTTTGCCTCATTATCTTTTAAATATATACTAAATATCTGGAATATAGAAATATTTACAACTGTAAATATACCAAATATCTGTGGCCATAAGGAACCTAGTTCCAAGAAGAGGACTAGAATATGCTACTTCTGGATCCACTAAAGTCCATAGAGGTGATGTTAAGTCACAAGAGATGAAGATGAGTTCTACCAGAATATTCACATTATTGAGTGTAGGATGCAAAGTCAATCTCTTTGTTTTACATCAACAGGTAATAGAAACCACTACATTGTATATTTTCTACAGCAAAACACATTGAGGGGGTAATTCAACATACCTGGATAATATTAAGGAGAATTCTAAGATTTTTTTGAAGAAATGAAAGTTTATTGGGAGCACCTCTGCAGTTTCTATTGCATAAACACACTCACTTGTGCTATGTAAAGCTAATATAAATAGGTTGCCAGATGCTAAAGCTGATATAAAAGAGCGGAAAAATCTGACCTAATGTTTTGTACCTACTCTGCACTCTGCACTTCTGACAATGAGAACACGAGACACCTAGCAAGTGAAAAAAGGAGGATAATATTGTAGTTTGGAATACAAAGCTGTGATGTGTCCTGCTTCAGCACTTCTCCTTTCATTTACATGGGAGCCCTGCTGCATCTCTCAGTGGGGATGGCATTAACACATTTCAAAACCTTCATCTTGCTTTTTTTGCTAAACAATAGGAAATTTTCCCGTGATGCAAAGCTTTCAATACAGGAATAAACCTACATCCTTCACCTTGTCTCCAGTCCCAGTCTGCATCCCCTGAAATTATTTTTGTTACCTGTACTCTGACAAAATGCCTGCTCCCATTGAGAAGTTCTATTTTGTAAGTTGAATGTCCATTAACATGCACCAAAATTGTGAAAAAGGGAAGTGTAAAAGTGACAAAATACTTCCAGAGAAGCACAAAGAGTATTTCTGGATAATAAAGACATTTTTTACCAGCCAGAGGACAGTATAAGAAGGACTGATGACAAGAAGTTTACAATAACCTGATAAATTCTAGACAAAGGAAGTTCCTAACTGGTTTGTATTTTATGAAGGTGTTCTAAATAAAAACAGCTCTTGACTGAAAATTAATTTGAAGTCAAATGTCTTACTAGTCTCAGCATAGCAGTAAATTGGTGACGCTCGGCAATGGGAATCACATAGAATCCAACTTACAGATTCACAAGACTAAGATCAAAAGAGATTTCTGTTTTCTTATTGAAATATCTCAGACCACCCAATTATCCAGCCCTGAGTCCAATAACTTGTATTTAACTAAAGCATTCTTTGTCTCAGATTAAAGCTTGTCTGCTATAAAAGCTTTCAGACTTTGCTGTAAAATCTGAAGAGACTTTGTCTCTATCCCTTTCCTTGTACTTTGTTCCAGTAGTTAATCACCATTACCATGTATTCTGAAAAGCTTCTTTTGAGTCTTAATTCAACTTCAGCCTTTGCTTCTTGTGGTGCATCTCTCCTCCAGGCAAAAGAGGTTCTTAATATCTCCTATTTTTTTCTATATGTGAATGCAGTTTATAAAAATCACGAACAAATTTCCACCTACTCACAGACACAGAGAAGTGAGCAGAGAAAGCTTTTAATCAGCTGCAGCTTGTAGCCAAAATTCATGCAGCACACAAACTTTTCTGCTCTTTTTTCACAAAACAATTCACTACACATTTCTAAGTAGAGCTGCTGATGCACGAATCATAACTTTCAGGATTTGAAACCACCAATATTCTTGTCTAAATAAAAGATGCTTTGCATTCTCTAAGTTTTTCTTCAAACTTTCCAGTGCTGGTTCTTGCTTAACCCTTGTCTGGGGTGATGAAGGGACATCTTTGTTTTCAGACTTCTCATCCACTTGCAAGTATTTCTATTCGTGACACTCAAAAAGAGAATGCTAGATTTTATTCCCTGATTCTTTCACTTCAAAATGATTTCTTGTCATACCATCATGAGCTCCCTAAAATTTAGCAAAAAATCTACTTTTATTCTGGGCAATTATAGTCCTGTCTTTTCAGTATTTATTGCCTGAAAATGTAGTATAGCCGTTCCACCAGTGTACCTGTGAGCCATATGGGGTTAGCTAAGCAGACCAATAACTTCAGCTGCTATTTCATTTCAGCTACCAGCTCATCATATTTGGGTTGTTTTGTTTTGTTTTTAATATCAGTCCAACATTAGCACTATCTTTCCCGTCTGCATTTTCCCTAGCCAGCTAAAGTTAATTACACACTAAGATCAGGTAGACAGATGCTCCTCTGTTATAATCTTTTTTCTTTTTTTTTTTAACTCCTAGACTCTGTTATCAGACAGAAAATATTCTCTAAAAGAAATTGCCTAACATCCTCATTTTATTCATGGGTTGGAAAGTTCTTCATCTTTGTGTGATAAGCTCATCACTTGTATTTTCCCAGCTACTGGACAAAAGTTTTCTTTGAAAAAATTTGGCTTTCTTTGCACCAAAAAACATTTCATTATCTCTCTCTACCAACAAGCGTAATATCTTTTGCAGAGATTTTCATACCTAATATAACTGACAAGGAAATATTCTGTATGACTTACAAGCATGGATTTTTCTCTAATATTTGTAGCCTCCTGTTACTTTTTTTTGCACATCACAATTTCCCAGGGTTATTGATTGCCATCTGTTTCCCTTTTTCAATGTTAACTATAAATTGCTTCGAAAAAAAAATTAACTGCCTCCCTTGCACATTAAACTAGAATGAGGTTTTAGCCAAAGTCATTGTTTTTCCTGATTTGTCGGTTCCTAAAATTAAAAAAGCTCTCCATTTTCCTCCTCATTCTTCTTTCGATTCCTTCCTCTTCAAGTGGTTCAGCTAATGATTTTCCTTTCACCTGGTGAAGCTGGGCTTTCTTTGCAGCCCTGGGTATCTGTGTATCTCTTTGCAAGCGTAATTGTTGTTTCTACCTTCTGTTTGCCCCTGCGGGTGTAAGGGGCCGAGAGTTCTGCTCTCTGCCCAACCACCAGCTTCCAGCCCGATGAGTCACCTCCACCCACTGCTGTCAAACCCGGAATAAAATCATTTGGTTCCTTGCAACCGTTCTGGTATTATAAAATGGTTCTGACTTTTTTGTCAAACGATGTCCTGGCGTAGTGTGAGGGCTGCCCTGTGCATCTCCCAGGTGAAGCCAGTGTTTCTCTCCACCCAAACACACAATTGTGTCTGTCTACTGAGTGGATCCCACGGATTTTACTTACACTGGGACTAACCTGTGTTCTCCTCACATCACATTTTGGGTATGGGGGCAGAAAGCATCTGGGAAGTGTTTCTGTCTTCAGGTTGTAGCAAGAGATGATTACTAAAGATTCAGTAAAGAAAATTATGCATCAAAAAAATAATGTGTGAACATCAGAAGGTACATGCTGGTTCTACTCTGCTTAGTGACATACAGCGCTGTTTGTTATTAATCTTTCACTGACATTTCAAATAGACAACTTAAAACTAAGCTACACCTTATTATCTGATCAGTTTTCTTAATTTAAACGGTTTTCTTCAGCCACTTTAATTTTGATGGACTTTGATCAAATTCCAGTAAAATCAAAATGCCTAAGTGACAATTAAACAGGCTTTTGGATTTGTTTTCCTTTCTTCTTTTACTAAAATCCTCAATGTTTTTTTAACATATTTCCTAAAAGAAAAGATGTGATGAACCCAGTAGCGATTAAATTCAGGTAACACTGATTGATCTCCACCTGTCGATGTCACCAATATGCCCATGAATGCCGTGGCTGAAATCTTAGTTCCATTAGGGATCATTAGTTTCTTCAATGCATTCATTATTCAAAACCACTTGGTAGTTATTTTCTCCATCTAGTTCCACCTCTGGAGCTTATGGGGTGTGTGTGTCTTCTTTACTCACTTAACATTAAAACGTCCTTCCTGCCTTTGATAAGACAAAACTTTCATTGATTTGAGCAGAGATTAATTCTCTCCTCTAAATACCGACTCTCAGACTAGCATCTCTACACTTAAAATGAGTTGTGAGTTAATCTGGGCAATCCCTTTCTAGTTCTCACACTGATTAACAAGAGATTAATTTTGTTTCATTAATCACTCAGCTCTTTGGTAAAACCAGGAAATCTCTTCCACCGTCCCTCACACTCTGAGAATTAATTTTCTAAAATACTTCCTTTTTAATCACAGTTTCTATTTTCAAAAAGACAATATTATAGTTGTATTACTTCAGAAGTTTTAGTAGCTGAGAATTTCATTAACTGCATTTCTGACCTTTGTATAAAAATTACCTCTGTCATGTACTATATTTTTCAGATTATTTCCCTCGGATCATAAAAGAAATGTCAATATTTTTCTGTTTAGCTAGTGGGTCATATTCTGTTCTCATTAATAAAAGAACCTATGAAATAACTTTGTACCTCAGCAGTTATACTCAGCATTGCGGCCAGCACAAGAGAGAGTAAAATTGAGATAGGTGAACTTCTTTGGAGAAGTGATTTATTGCACTTTGCAGTTCATTGGTTTTTCACACTTACAGTTTTCATGAAATTGGTTATTTCTGCTTTTAAAAAAATCACCACAATGCAGTAAGGCTATTTAAATTTAAAAAAAAATAATTCAGTATCTGTTGTGTGAATGCAATTTAAATGAAAAGACAGATGTTTACAAATCATCAAATCTACCTGCATTCATTTTCTTTCTGGATTAGAAATACAAAAAGAATCAGAAGATTAATTTCTTCCTTGATTAATGCTCCTGGATTTATACCAGTGTAAATTTTGCACTGCTATTTCATTTGAAAAGAAAAACTTCATAAATTTCTGCTGAATGTACCCTGACTAAGCATGAGTTTAAAAACCTACAATAGTCTAAACTTCTTGTTTGAATTTCTTTTGTCCATGAGGGTGCTGTAGAGGCCCAGGCACACAACTCTGGGGCAGCCTGAGAATGACCCCACACGTACGAGCTGTGGTTAACCTCTGGTTTTCTATGGGGCAGTGGGTGACAGGTGAAGAAAAGCAAAGTATCCTCGTGGCAACCTCCACGCTACAGCAGCCTGCCTTCCCCAGCCACAGCTGTAGTTACTGGCAGATAGTCCTGTAAATCTCACCTGAGGGGAAACACATGCATTTCAACACCACTGTCTCCTCACAAACCGTTATGATGTTGGTTCTTGCTTATTTTGGTGCTTGTGCATCTCCAGAAAAGCAGGAGGTTGACTGTTTCATCTTTAAATTCCACAAACTTAAAAAAATGGGGATGGAGAAATACTGGACGTAGAATAAAACCATTCAGTTTGAAAGTTCCCATCATCAAACATTCTCTTATTTTGGAAAACGGAAATTATTTGGTTTTGGTTTTTTCTGAGCAAAAGCTAAGGTGATGCCCTAGGATTTTAGCTTTTATATTTTCATATATTTGTAATCCTGCAATTCTTTAGTGTGTAACTCTGAGCTCCATGTAGAGTGTTAGCAACTGCTTTTCCCATTTTGTTCAGACACAACAATTCCTCTCTAGGCCTGAGAATCAAGGACACCTCACTGTCTCAGGCCCCGAGAAAAGTTAACAAAAGTGAGTTGGGGGGGAGCAAACTGGGAGAATGGGACTCCATTGCCTGAAGCTGTAATTGGACAATTAAGCTCTGATATGCAAATAGACAAAACTCATATCTGTCCGAAAAACGTGTGACTGTGTCCATCCTGGGTGTAGTCTCTGTGAGACTCCTGCACTGCCCAAGGTGCCCCCTGTGAAGGCCTTTCAATAAATACCTATCCTTTATCCTTTCTCTCTGTCCAGCCTCTGTCCCAGGTCAGCCTCTACAAGGCATCAAAGGCAATTTTCACTCAGTCATCCTGAAGGTTTGGGGCAGGGAGAATATCTTTTGTTTCTCTGGTTTGGAATTCTGGAATGTGGGGAGCTGATTTTAACCACACCACTCTTGAATATCAGTCTGGAATTGCACCAAAAAAGGAAGCAGTGTTTTGAACTTATTTTCCTTCAAAAGTGAGGGGAAAGGGCTGCTCGGCAAGACTTTCTCAGCTGCAGCTGGAGGCTCTGGAGAGGACGCACAGACATCTGGTGGAGAACCTGCACATCCAGGAGATCCAGAGGGCCAAAACTGGGACCTGTCATGCACGCACCCGTGGTGGCTCCCCCTCAGCCACCCCACACCCTCACTGCCGTGGGGCTGAGAGCCAGCCCGAGGCACATCCAGACATCTGAGCACACAGGGAAAGAGAGTGCTGTGCCTGGAGACCGAGCTGGGCCTCCTCTCCCAGGGCTCGTCTGTCCCAGGTCATCCAGACCATGGACACATCGTGAGAACCCGCATGAAATCCCTTAATGAACCTCCCATCATTCAGAGGCTTATCATGGCCTTTCAGAAGCTTTTGAAGTCCCCCCGTTACTGATTTTTCATATCAGGAGCCCAAATGAAGCTGCTCTTTTACAGATTTGACCAAAATCATGTGGTTTAAAGATTACAAGGCAATAATTAAGCAAGAAGCAAAGTCAAATTCAGCTCAAGACTGCAGACATTTAAGTCCTGCCATAGCATTTGGGAACCATTTAGACAAATTCAAGAAATTTGGAATAAAGGTGAGTGAGGACTCTTAAAAAATAATATAGCTGTCACAGTATTGTTTTCCATACTGCCCCTTCTTAATTTCTGAAATATGAATTCAAAGCCAAACTGAGGAGGAAAAAGAGGATTTTTTCACAAAAGCCTTCGTCAATCAAAACTGAATTGGAAGACCTTCCTCTGCTTTATTCTCTTTTGTCTCAAAGCCTTATGAGCATTTAGTCCTAGCAAAACTTTCCATAACCTTGAACTTACTCTGTAAGAAATAAAAGCCTAGTAAAATATCCCAAACAAATTAAAGGCAAGCAATTCTTTGACATGTAAAATGAATTTCAGTTTTGCTCTACTGTGATCTTATATTTCATTATTATTAAGAAGGTCATCAGTATTTTGCCTGCTGGGAGCATATTTTTTCCTCTTTTTTAATCTTACTCAAAGTCTGCTACTCTTTATTTTACTCTTCTTGGCAGCAGAGGCTGGCGAGGAGGTGGGGGATGAGGTTTTCCCAATAAACTGGTGCTTTTTGCTGAGTGTTTCTGTATGGGTGAGAGTCATAGGAGGGCTTGCAGTGAGATCAGCACCTGCCACTTCCAATGACCTGCTTTGAACGAGATCTTCCTGTAGAACCAATATATATAAATACAAATGAGTCTAACTGGGTAGAATGCAGCATAGTCCCTTCTAAACCTATATATTGATCATTTGCAAAGGCCCAAATCCCAATTCGAGTCCATGGGACCTTCTCCACTGACATTAGCACTAGAAAAATGAAGGACAGCTTTTGCCTGATATTGGGGATCATGACAGAGATGACCAAGGCACAGAAATGGTCGGTGATTCTTGTTTCTCAATAGAAAAAGAAAACTCACTTAATCTTTATCTAGAAGTCATGGACTTTCTTGGCTCTCAGAGGCCTATCTTTCCTTACTTTGTGTTTTACTACTTTAAAGACTCAAGAAGAGAGTAATGTCTTAACACAAAGAGGGAGTTTGTCTTTATGCGACCTTTGACTGAAGAGGAAGAAATATTTACTTTGCTTTCTTAATCTTAATAGGCCGCATCATTTGACACACAGGGCCTTGCTTTGTATGCTTTGTGACAAATTGCATGGAGCTGTCACTATTCTCTGGGTCTACAAATATCCCTCCTAGGCTTCCATTCCTTGTAGTTTAAAGTAAGGTGTTAAGGGACATGTATTATTTGGTCTCTGTTTAAAATTCATTAGTTTAATACATGTTCTCATCTCACAGTCATTTACTAGAAAGCAAACAAAAATAAGCATGAACAAGACAAAATTTCAGGTTTTGTATTCTAGCAAATATTTACTGTGAAAACAGTGGAACTGTTTGCGTTTCTTTTGAGTCAGTCATCACCAGCTTGGATCTGCTATTTCACAATCCAGACAATATCTATCCTAAGCAAAAATGACCTTCAGCAGAATCCCACAGCTAAGCCTCTGGTTTATACCACCTTCTATATCGGTTACAATCCTAAACTATAAAATGCAAATTCTTGTACCTGTAGCATGTTTCCTCATATCTCCGTGAGTTATTGCACTGTAGGCAATGTTCATTTGAACACAATAAATCTCCACTGAGTTGGAATTTAGTATACTCCACTGCCTCAAAGTATTATAGGTATAAACATCCTGGAGTACTTGTGCTACACCTGCAGAAAGCACAGTGCTGGTGTAACACAGCTACAATACTAAGAAAGGTTTTAATACAGAAATAATATCCCAAATGAACAGTGGTGTGAATATCGTAAAACATGCAGGACCAACTTCGCCAGGAACACCTCTTCATTGGTTACACACAATTAACTTGTTTTCTGTACAAGGTGCCTCATCCAGCAGCTGTTGTGATATTTACAAGGGTTAAGATTGGTGGAAAGGAGCATGTTTTGGGCTCTGGCTCAGCAGAGCTTGGATCTGTTCCCAGCCGCTCCAGCATCTTGGCAGTCCCACCAGGTCAGTAAGTGCTGTCTCTGTGGCTGCCTCAGAGCCAAGTTTACATGACTTTTGTTCTTCCACAGTGATTAAGAAACAGCCACATCTTTAGTCAGTGACAGGAGTATCCCAGCTGGCCCTTCTGTCTCACCAGACAAAAGATCATGCCCTTCTTAGAACTTGGCAGCTAGAGTGGGGTTTAGTTCAAGTTTAATTCAAGGCATGAACTCTGTTTAAGACCTAGAAGTGGATCTACTTCAGCCATTCTGATATCATTCACCTGTGAACTCTACACTGACAGGATTCATAGAGGGAGACATAAATTTAGGAGAATTTCTTCAAACTTCTGTATAGCCAGAAAAATTCTGACACCTGAATTCTCAGAATCTTCTATGATTCTGTAAAAATGGAATCAAGCATCTAATGGAAACAGTGAAGCATATCAGTGGGATCCACCCAACTGTATTGTTCCTTAATTTCCTCAAATTCAGGAGCAGAATTTCCTTTCTACACTTGTGAGGAAATTCGCGCAGGCAGCACAGAGTAGACCAGAGGCAATCAGCAGGTGATGTCAGCCATGGGCCAAAGGACACTGCCACCAGTGTAGTACTGCACTGGTTCAGACAGAAAGGAGCAAAGGGTTGAGATAATGAAACTCATTTCACATTGGTCCCTAAACATACCTTAAGGAGAAGGGAAAATCACAAAAGAGGGAATCATTACATTTCCACTCAGATAAAGGAGATTTTTTTAAATGACACTTTAAATTCACAGTTGAAATTTCCTGCATAACAAGTACCAATGGGATTCCCCTGCACTGACATTGAGAGATGCCCCATTCATTCATAGTCAAAACAGGATGACTCAACTTTGTACAGTCTGAATGTCAGAACTCCCTGTGCAGATACAACTCATTATAACAAAAGAGCTCTTTTGTCAGTAGATCTTATGTCAATTAGGGAAGTGGTTTTACTACCAGGAAAAGAATCATTTTGGCTGTGCAAGTTGTATCTCCACTACCAGATCTTTGCCACTGTAAATACACTAACCTGACTTTGTAGCGATGAGTGGTCCTCAGTGAGCCATTCATTGAGACAGAGACACTTTGGAGACAAACAATCTACAATACTGATTAGTGACCAGTGACACAATGAGTCTGTTGAGCCATCTGTTTTCCATATCCATCCATTACCTACATTAATTATATTATCCCTGATCTTGCAACTGAACACCAGAGGCAGATATTCACTCTGGAACAATTAAGTTTTATTTTCCCCTTTATTTGCCTGACTATAAAGAGGATAAATTTGTTTGTGTCTTAAGGAAATAGAGGCCGCACTCAGAATAGGATGTGCATTTATGTAGCCATGGGTTGAATGGAGGCATGGTTTGGGGAGAAGTCTGTCTTGAGAAGGGCTGTTGTGAGCCAGCCTCTGGAATTTCCCACATCTAGGAAATGTCTTTGGATGAGATAGAGTTTGGTCACACACATGCTTGGCATAATGGAGAGGGTTGTTCTGCCTCGTCCAGATTTGTGCATAAATCCGCACTTAAACCCATTCCACCCCTCAGTTTACCAGAATTTAATTGTGAGACGTAACTCTGTCTATTTAAAAAACTGAGAAACAAGGGGGAATAAAAACTCCTTTCAGGACATGAACTTAAATTGCCACGGGGTCCTTTCTGCTAAGCAAACAGCTTTTCTACCAAACTGGAGCTGATGATTCAGCAGTTGCTGAGAAGTGGCCTTTCAGCAGGGAAAACTGTGTGGGGAAGGTCGTTTGTGCAGTGTTGCCTATGGATGGCACTGATGGTAATGGTCCCATTTTCTGAGGGTTTGTGAAATGGTCCAACAAGCACTGTCAGCCTTCCTTAACCCAGTGAATGGTTTCTGGTCGAGAAGCTAACCCCAAGCCCTGGGGTAAGAGGGGAACTCTTTCCTGCCCCATCTTTGGGGAAAAAGTCTCTTTCTGACAACCTGCCTCCACCTGAAAATAAACTCTTCTCCAGGTATCTTCCCTGAGGAATTCAAAATTCCCTGCAGCTCATTTTCATCCTGGCTCTTTCCTGCTTTGTCTGCAAATCAGACACATTGGAGTTGTATAAATCCCATCACATATCTGTTTTCTATTAGATTTGGAGTAGACAGACTTTAGCAAATTAAAGGAAACTTCCAACTTCTTCCTTTGGAACCCCATATATTTGGCAATGTGCCTCACACCTTAAAATGACAGGAGTAAGATGCATTATAAAGGAGAAAAACTGAAAATTAACTCCGTCCACCCTGCTGTTAATCAAGAACAGATCATATTTCCAGGTCTGGCACTGACAGGTCTTTGGACTCCATGATCTCCATTAGAGAGGCAGTTTCAGTACTCCAGGTCTTATGAAAATCCCTAAACCTATTCAGTTCAAGAAAACATAGTCCTTAAAATCCAGGTTTTAAAGCTCCACTTGTCTGATCTTTGACAGAAAGGTACGCGGATGTGTCTTGGAAAGGAAATGCAGGAATCTGTGTAAGATTAGACTGAATACTAAAGAGAAACATGATCCCTGGCAAAGGGACAGAGGGATTGATACCTCATGAACTTGTTCGTCAAGTGCATGAACTTTTTCTTTCCTGAGTGTGTTTCAGCCAAGTTGCTCATGCTGCTTTTCAGGCGCTTTACAGCCAAGGAAATAAAAAGCCAAGAGACCTTGTCTATCCATATTACAATATTGCTCGTATTGCATGATGTCTGGATGACATTGGGGTCTGGGTCATTGCTATCACAAATTGAAAATAAAGAGAGACAGACAAACACACAACCCACACACACAGTTAGTAAGACTGAGTGTGATTGTCTGTTTGAATTCAGAGTATCTGCCCTGTCTGTTTGTATTCCTTATTCATTGTAGCAGGAAACGTTGAGGCATTAAGAATGCCTTAATCTGTATAGACCACTGCCATGGGCTGCTGATCACTGCTTGCTTTCCATTCCTTCAGTCACTTAAGAGAGAGACTAATTATCCCACATGTCTGCTTTGAAAGACATTCACTCTGCTCCTTTCTTGAAGATCCTTCAGAAAGAGGTCACAGTGACCAATCCCTCACGCAAAGATTTCACTATTCTTACGACATTTACCCTGAAAGCACTTGCTCTGTTTTCAGCCGGTGCAGACATTTTCACATTCTTAACTTGTTCATAAATTATCTATGTGTTTTCAAGCCTTCAGGAAGCCAGAGCAGCTGTGCATCTCCAATTGAAGGCCTTATGATCCTCTGTCATGGTCAGTGTAGCCATGGGTGACAAAACACCACACATCTCTGAATCCGGGCTCACCTGTCAATTGTGCTACATGTTCTGAGAGTCAGAAGGAAACATCTTTTCTCTAGTCAGCTGGCATCAGTTGTCATGGCCGAGCGCAAAAGTGAATCCTGTTTGTGATCTTACTTCATCATAGACCCTTATTTTCCAAGAGATTCAGCAAAGGGTGTACAGCTGCTTGGCCGCTTGGCAGGCTGAGGTATTGTTTTCTCAGTGCACTCTGCAGAGCCCTTTGGGCCCACAAGCAGCCTGGGTCTCTGTCCTGGATGAGAGTGAGGAAAACCTCAGCAAAACCTGATTCTATTTTCTCGTGGCTGCACTCACCAGCACAATGAACATCAATGCACATCAGCTCAGCAGTGTAATAGTTGCTGCCTCACTGCATACAGATCTCAATCCCCACCAGATGTTCATTATGTTGCCCTGATAGATAATATATTGGGTAAGGTTCATTTGTGACCGGGTTTACCGCAAACTTCGTCAGCCCCAAACGCTACAGCTCTAACAAGGGAAACTGAGGTCCTGCTGCAATCTTGCACTCCCAGATCGCGGTTGACACGGAAGGGTGGATTGCTGTGTTCACTTGTAATCTCTGTCTCAATTTAAGCACTGGCAGTTGTCAGTATGATCATGTTGGGCATAAAAGGATAGGCATCATTGTAAGAAAAACATGGATGGAAACACAGAAAAATAGCAGATATAAAGGAGTAACTTGTCAGATGCAAAAATCAAAATGACTTTACAACAATTTATGCCTGCTCAAACAAGAAGGTAGTAACAGACTGGAATGTAGCTCAGTATAAAATCAGAATCCATGGGGACCTCACAGAGTGTGTTAACCTCTACTGCACCACATTTTGTACTGTGTTCATAATACATGCAAGAACTGTCTTTTTCTGGCTTTTTCTCATGGAGCTTTGACTCAGTGCAGTCACACCTGAGTGACTTTGAGCCCAATCCTACGGCAGGTAGAGTGTGTCCAGGAAAGTACTGGCTCCCAGTACTGGGCAAAGTACTGAGCTCTTCTTGAAACAGCAACACCTCGGAACAAAGCCCTAGCCAGAGTGAGAAATATCTTCCAGATCCAGTGGGAAAAATGTACTTACCCAAACTGAGAGAGGCCTGGGGCACAGAGGAGATTATTCACCACCTGAGCTGGTGATCTCTGATACATGGGCTATGCTTGGTGACTTTGTCATGTTCAAAGACACCAAAGCACACCTTACCCACTTGGAATGCTGCTCAAATTGTAAGGGGCCCAAATCATATTCCTTAATACCTCATATCAGCAGCTACTTTTAATGGAAATCAGAGTTGGGAAAAGCTCTCAAAAATCTACGAGAGGGTAGGTTTGGCATGGTGGAGGTTAACAGACAGACTGACTCCATATAAACTTATTATCCACGTAAATGTCCAATCTTTCTTTCTGAATCTTACTAAGGTCTTGGCCTTAAGAGCTTCCTGTGCTATTTGGGTTGATTCTGCTATTATCAGAATCAATTTGCTCATTACCAAAAGTACATCTAAGTACATTAAGGGCCAGATTCTTGGCTAGTATGAATTAATCTCCTTTCCAGCTAGTGAGACTGCAATGTTACACCCCTACAAAGTGAATATAAACTGCTACTAAATCAGAATGTTTGCAGTTTTCAGACTAATGGAAAACCAGGGCTAGTAGCAATGTAATTTCTTTCACATTATCTCCCCATAATTGGTGAAATAGCCTGAGTAAAACCAGAATTGATACGATGACTTGGAATTTGGCAGGACTAAAGAATTTGCTTTGTTACTGTTTGTAATGGCATCAAAACTTCTTATCCCAAACACTTTATAATATATCAGTTATCTTTTACATCTATTTTTGGGAGAAGGAGAGTTTGGAACTGTTCAAGGTTTAATAAGTCACAAGAGGGCAAATAAAATGTTGGTGCTTTTTTTCCCAATATTTTATAGAAGTAAGGGACACAACAAAATTATGTAGCATGTTTTCTTGTTGGTAGCTTCAATTTAAGTTGCTTGCTGTGCCAAGCCTGGATGCAGAAGTCCCTGGGAGAGCAGTGACTCATCATATCACTTGGGAAAAATATCAATTACCCCACATATTGCTGTGCATACTGCAAAACTCCTGAGCCTGGAGACAGAGCGTGGCAGTATTTCCAGAGCATACATCTTCTCAAGGATTTTGGAACTGTAAGGCAATTTCTTAGGGAAAGGTTAGTTAAAAATTATTCATGTTAGCAAAAATGAAAGAATTCCAGAGGACTATTAAATGAAAAAAACCTGGAGATCACTAAAATTATGGATTCTCCTCTTTCTAAATCTCGTTTGAAGACAGTATAGGAATTGTGGATGTCTGTCATAAAGAGCATAGCTCTTTGGCATATATTCTTGTTCCTTGAAGCAGGTCAGGGATGTGTCGCCTCTCCCCACAGCCGGATGGAGCTCGGATCAGAGTCTTGATTCACTCATCTTTGCAGCCTGAGAGATGGCTGAACACATTTCCACTGCCTCTCATGAATATCTAGGAGCCTGAATAGCTGTCTCTGATTTATTTGTTCGAATGTCTGAAGATACTGAGTAAATGTGCTTATCTATGAGTGCATGTGTGCAAGGACTAGGTCAGTGTGTAAAAGTGTGGACAGAAAAATTGTGAGGCAATTATTCAGCATTAAATAGCACACTTTTCTCACCATGGGGCTTCTTCCACAATGAGTTATTTTTAAAGAATGTGAGTAAAGATGAAAGCTCCCATGGTGAAGCTATCAAAATGCCTTGATATAAAGTCAGTGGCTGTCCCTTTGAGCAACCCGAACAATTGACATGAAGTGTAAAATTCTAGACAAAGGACAGAAAAAAGTCAGAGAAAAACAGAGATGCTCCTGCCTGCAATGTCACTGGAGGCTGTATGTATGTCATGTAGTCAATGTAATAACTAAAATTTTCATCAAACAAGGTCCTACTACTTGAAAGAAGTTCAAAAGGGATCAAATTAGGTTTTTAACCCTATAAAATGGCATTATCCCTCAGCCAAATGAAAGCTGAGAAAGGTCTACAAATGTCAGCTGTGCTAAGGAGACAATTATTTCACACTTGCAGCCTTGAAATCAGTGGATTTCTTGATGAATTGCAAATAAAGATGTCATAGCATGTAAATAGATTTCATGTTTTACTTGAAAAATAGGCACAGTATTTTCAGAGCTAGTATAGACCTCTAAGCAGAGCTACATGTACAGTGGAAGTCCTCTTGTTTATAATAAAATGGGACCAGCATTGCTCATTTTTTATTCCAGATTAAGTTTAAGTTCGGGTAATGAAGCTTAACTCCTGCTTATTTAGTCTCTACAGGTTATAGCTACTTCTTACCACATGGATGAATTTAGGGCTTAACCATGCAGCAAAAGTCCACCTGGTGGAAAACAGATGAACCCTCTGAATTGCTCCATTACTTTATCATGCCACTTATAAAGACAAATTATCAAAATGCATTAATATCAGTCTTAAACTAAGGGGTATCTGCCAGGGACTTAGTCAGCTTTTGTTAGCTGTTAACATTGTCTTTGAGATAAGTGGTTAAAGGGAATAAACCGGTTTATTCAAACAAATTGGGCATGGCTGTGTATCTGTGTCCATGTACGTCTGTGTGTACCACACATGCATACCCATTAAAATTACATTGCTGTCATCAGAATGTAGCTGCTGGTTTGGTTATTTGCATAGTTTTTAGAACTTTTGCTGGTTTTCACTTTGTTCTTGAGACTTGATATGTGGTTGCCTGTGGGTTTGGATCAGCTTTAATTCTGTGTAGATCGAAAGAAACACCCTTACCCGACAGGTACTCTGATTGATTGATTGACTGATTGATTGACTCACTGGCTGCCTGCCTCAACAAGTCTCCTTCACTTTTCAATCCAAAATTTTCAGTTTAGGATAGATGAGAAAGATGATTTTTCAGGCCTCAGTGTCTCACATAGATCTTCTGACCCAGCAATTAGAAACAAAATGCCACAAATCCCATGTCAACACCCACATGACTAAATAATTTAAATACAGACTCCAAACCCTTGCAATGCTTCTTTACTGGGAAGAAAGAAAAAAATATTCTTTGTCTCCAGGTAAAAAAACCTGTTATGTTTCCCTGCATGCAGGACTATGTTCTGTACCTCATCTCCTAGTCCTGCAGTTAAGAAGAAGGAAGGCATATTGATTTGAGTGCAGAAGGTTTGTTTCAGCCTGCAGAGCTGGGGATGACAGTGCCTCGTGGGGAATGAAGGAAGCAAACATCAGAGCGCTTCAGGAGGAAAACTACTCCCAGTACTCTGTATTTATGGAGGATTTAGGCAATGAGAGGGCAATGCCTCAATAGATTCCTGAAGACTAGATTTCCCCAAGTCTCTTCATTCCAACATTTGGTGGCCTAAAGAAAGCCCTGGCATGAGGACATCTCTGCCCATATCCATGCAGCCTAGGCTGAGCCCTGTCTGATGGGGTAGGAGGAGAGGGCAGGCAAAAGTCCTCCATAGGTTTCCTTCTCGCCACCTGAAGGGAACTGATTGCTGTGCTGTGTCCATTGGGGCCTCAAGGGCAATAGCAAAGAACAGCCCAAATCAGATGAAGGAAAAAGAGACATGAAAAAGAAAAGGTATGGTTCTTTGAACACCCCGAACTCAAGGAAATTGGCCCTGTACTACAAATAGTTATTCCTTTTACCTCACATGTATCTTCATCAGCAGAACATTCAGCTCTTCTTTGGCACCAATAACTTCCAATATAACTTTCATTTGTCCTCTTTCCTTGTATATATAATATCCAACTGGCTTATTCACTAGGGTTTCCATAAATTTTCATCAGTGTGTTGCCTTATTCCACACAACCTCTTTTGCTGGTTCTCTCTTTTTACTTCCCCCTCCTTTTTGTATGCAGGGTCTTTCTTTAAAGCCTCAGCATTAAAAGGCTCTATGCTTTCTTTGTGCATATGGAGTCAAAGCTCAGATCCCTCTCCTTGTTATTGTCTGCACAGCCACAGAGAGGGAGAAGTTTTTATCAGCCTTTGCTATGGAATGCCAGTAGCAAATGCACTGAGTGAAGCTGAAGATGAATCTTCTTGCATGTGGCCTTGCCCACCCGCACACACACACACGCGCGCCCCTAGGCCTGCAGAGGTGTCATCCTCCACCGCCCATGGGCAGTACATCCGAGATCCCATGGACCCCAATACCTCTCACACTGCAATATCCATATGATGCTCAACAGGTAGCTACAGTGTGTACAGTAAGATACAAAGCACGTGTGCTGGTTTGAAAGCAAAACCAGTGAGAAACTCCAAGTCAGAAGAACAATTTAATAGGAAAAACTAAAAATAAATGCAATAGTACAAAAAGAAACCACTGACAGAGACAGGATACAACCTGACACCCTGTCAGTCAAGATGTTGGTAGCAGTCCAATAAAATGGTGGCTGCAGTCCTTCAGAGTTCTGCTGAAGATGGTCCTGTTGAAGCAGTGATCCTGTAGAAAAGGTCTGGTCTTCACCTGAAGGTCCAGTGGTAGCTCTTGTCCTCTGGGAATCCAGTAGGTAAGGGCTGCCTCTGGTGTTCGACATCTTAGCTTATATCCAGGATGGGATGCTTGGTTCCTCCCTCTGGGCAGAGCATCTCACAATGGGAGGATGTAATTTTGTCAGTCCTGTGGTGAGACTGGATGGCCCATTAACAGGAGATATCCCCCCTAGAGGGAGGATGGGTCATGGGAGAGATAAGGAACCATGCCCCAGCTGGTTTCGACAGCTGGCTTATTAACAGAAGATAGTCCAGACAAAGGAGGCAAGGGACACAGCCCCACCTAGTTTTAACAGCTACTGCAGATGGTAATAGAATACACTGCAACCCAGGACAGCACGGAATTCCTGCAGATACTGAGTCTGAAATGCCTGCACATGTCCAGTAGAACCCATTGCAACAGAGTTCAATTCCTAGCAGTGGCCACACTTTCACAGCCTCACTCCCTGGAGTTCCCAGCCAAGTCTGACTCCCTCATCTAATGTGTAAATTCTCTCCTCATACTCTTAGCTTTTGGTAAGTCTAGCCTTCATCTATGCTGACCAGGGCTGTACTGTTGAACAGTCTGACCAAAGGACACACTCCCTGCGGCCAAGAGGGGAGGGAGAGGAACTTCCAGGGTGAATCAATGAGCTGCGCCCTGTGCAGTATGCACAGATTGACTTCACAGCACTTGAACTCCATGAATGCAAATCATCTTAAAAAATCCGTGAAGGAAAGAGCATGTAAAACTGCCCTTGCTCTTTCTCCTTCTTTCCTTTCACTTTATCCTGTCAGCACCGCATATATCAAACTGGAGCTCTGGGTTTTAACTAGGCTTTACTGTTTCATTCTGCTTCATGAATTTTTCAGTGTTTACACTTATGCTTAATATAATAAGATTGATAATGCAGCTGCCTGATAGATTCTCATCCAGGCTTCTCAGCTGGAGAGATTCTTATTCTTTCTTCCTAATTTCTGTAATATCCAAAAGTTCATTTTCACCTTTTGCATCTTGATGCTTTTTTTCATCTTTCAGATATTCATCTCCCGAAACAATGTCTTCAAGGTAACAACATTTACCCAGTGGATTTATATGACTGGGACGTGATATGCTGCCTATACTGCTGCAGCCAGGTCACTGCTTCCCACCCGCAGGGAGGCTGGTGGAGCAAGTGGAGGACCTCACCCTGAGGAGCTCTGTGAGCTGCAGTGCCACTGCAGTATGTCAACTGTGCTGTCTCAACAGAGGGGGATGGCACCCAGGTGCTCAAAGTCCCACTAGCTTTCACTTGTTAGCACAAGAAAAGGAAAATCAAAAGAAAATTAAGAAGCAACAGAAAAGAGAGGGATTAGTAAATATATAAGTGATTTACAACCCAGAAGACTGCATGCTTTGCCTCTTTCAGCCTTATGATCCGAAAGCAATGGTCAATGAAAATGACTGGCAGCAAAATTAAAACAATATATAAAAGGGAGTAAGTCTTTAAGCAGCACATATTGACTTTACTGCATGGGAAATCAATGACACGCACAGTTTAGAGGAATTAGAAAGGGGAAAAGGATGTTCACACAATCAAAATGCAGAATAAGCAGGAGAAGGATGTTAGATGCAGTACTTTAGGGCTCAGAGTCCTTTCAGACCCCTCACCACTGTACACATTTCCCTCTTCCTTCCTTCCTTCCCTCCCTCCCTCCCTCCCTAGAAGAAGCTCTAGAGAAGCTCTATCTGATTCTTAATTAAAAAGAAAAAAAAGAAAGGAAAAAAAAACACATACACACACACACAAAATATCCAACACACACACACAAAATAAATGCCCAATAAAATCAACTCAAATCACAGGTCATTGATGAGATATTTTTAATGGCCCAACTCTTAAACTGGCAAAAAAGTACTTGCACACTTGCCCAACCCTCAGTATCCTGGGAATCTCCTGTATGTCAGCACGACTCATCACTCAGTGAATGATAAATACACGTTTAAGCGAAATGCTGCCCAAGGGCCCTTAAAGTGAGGAGATTTCAGCTGTCTTTCTTCAAGGAAGCTCATGACTTTTGCATGGTCACTGTTCCTGTGAGACATCCCAATTAAAAATAACACAGATGGAGCACTTGGATCTGGGATCCCTTCAATAATTTATGGATCAAACAAAGTCCTTGTTCTTCTTGCCAACAACACACCTGTCACAGCAATACTCTAGGTGTCTGAGAACCGATTTTTTTAACTTTTTGGGGCCCAAAAACTCTGAAGGGTTTTTTTCCCCCGATACAGTCATTATCACTTTAAAATGTATGTTGGTCCTTGGTTTAAATGATAGGGTTTAGACCAAGGTTTAAAAAAAGTTTAAAAAGTTGAACAATACTAGGGTTGTTTTCATAATGTCACTAAGGTCTTTAAAATTTTTCAAGGGAAGACAAAGATATGGATTCTTTGTCTGCAAAGAACCAGGAAAAAGTCGTGGAGAAAGATCAGGAATTGGCTCTGGAAGGTGTCTTGTGGCCATTGGTACCTGCACTATATGTCCTGCATTGCACAGTGCTACAAGGTTTGTCAAGGGTGAGACAAAAAGTCTCCTAAATGCTTTCCTAAGCCAAGCCCACAGCCACTAAACTCTTCTCTTCCTGGGGCCATGAACAACTGCTTTTCCTCTGGAGAAGAGAAGGTGGTCCATGAACTGATTGCAAACAAACGGGAAAAAGAGAAATGCACGACGCACCACGTGAGAAAAGATGGAAGGAAATTAAACATATGGAGACAAAAAGCTTGCTTTTTATTTGGTTGCAAAGGAAAGCTTCTGACTCAGATGTGTAAAATAGCTCATGTTTTCAGTCAATTTTATTTAGGAGTTGTGCAGTTTTATTTTTATTCTTCAAAAACTCTGATGGGCTGCATATAACTAACACAGCATCAGATGACTTTGCTTCTCAATGTCATGGCCATGTCAGGGACTGATTTAAAGAGCTCAGTAAAACTGCAGGCAAAATGTTTGGTGATCTTCAGATAAGTATTGATGTATACATAAACATTTCCGTTCCATGATGCTTAAAGAAAAAAACAAACAAACCCTGATTAAAATAAGCAGGAGTTTTAATTCAAATTTTTATCTCTGTATTTATTCTTGTCACAGTAAACTTGTAGAAGCAGCTTAAGCTGTGCTTTTAAAGATTATATCTTAGTGCTGATATTTTCTAATATGTTTGAGGATAATTGGAGCTGTCACCTATTATTAATAATCACACCCTTGGGTAAATGTTTTGACAATAGAAATGCAGGGCCAATTAAAAAACATTAAAAATTGCAACCCTGACACTTTCTTGTCACTGCTGTTAATGATGGCATCACTGCTAATCTAGTCATTTGCATCTCCAAATATTTACAGTGTTTGCTTAAGACTGCAACAAGAAAACTTGCTCTTCTACTGGAGTAGAAAAAGTTGAAAGAAAGAAAAAGAACACTTTAAAGCTGTCCTGATGTGTAATTGTTGTTAAGCGATAATGATTTTTCACTGGAAAATTTTTTAATGTTTCCCATCCTGATACGATATATTTCAAGTGTTAGGTTCTTGTGGGGGGAAATGTAAACTCTTTTCTAAAATTCAGAATTTTTCATACACCCTGACTTCATACCTTCTTTATTTTCACAATTTAATCGTATTTTTAAAGAAGGGTCACTTGCATGGCAATACAAAAAGCAAAAAAGGCTTTGTCTCTCTGTAAGCACTGCTCAGCAATAATAAAAACATCTCTATATTATCAACCCTGTGTTCAGCACAAGTCCAAAACACATCCCCCATACCAGCCACTGAGAAGAAAATTAACTCTGCTCCAGCCAAACACAGCACAATAGCTCACTTAACTCACAGGGTACCTGCTCAGGGATTCTCAGATCCTGTCACCAGCACCACCACATCTGACACTGAGGCACAGCCTGGGCCCCTCAGGAACAACAAGCTCAGCTTTCAGATCCACAGCCCCATCCAGCCTCAGCTTCTGGAAAACGCTGGACCATGTGCTAAAGGAAGCAGTGGCTGTGCCATGCTCTGCTCCTCCCCAGCTGGGGCACACTGGCAACCCTGAAAGTTCACAGGCCACAGCTGAATAAACCTCAAGGCAGCTCTGCTGCTCCACAGGGAACAGGTTATGTGCCATTCACACTCTGCCTAGTCCTCATATTTCCAGTTGCGCACTGTTCCCATGTAGGTCACGCCTGAATCACACAAGTCTCAAGCTCACAAAACAAAACCAGGCCTAACCTTGTTGTGTGCAGCACAGGGACACTGTTGGCTTCTCCAAGCCCATGGTGGACCATGCCAATCCATAAACCCTTTCCTTCAGCTAGCAGCTCCCAGGTGTCAGCTCAACATCAGCTTTCAGAGGCAGAGGTGATGCCATGACCTCCTCAGCTGTGACTTTCCCCACCGAGCCCTCTGCTGAACACTGCAGTAATTTCCCCATTTCCAACATTCAGGTACCAACATGTACAAAATTCAGACTAGGTAAATCTAACATTTTCATTGTAAATGTCTTCTTGCCCTGGTGCCTCTGTTCACTAAAAGCAGGCAGATTTGCAACCTGATTTCTGTCGGTCTTCGCCCTCCCTCATCCCTTCCCTTTCTGATACTAAAGAAGACCACAGCACCTTCTATTGTAGGAAGCTGTAGTTAAAAGTTATGGTTGCCTTCTCAGTGTGTGTTTCTGCTAGAAAGACTTAACTGCTCTCTGGGGCCAGTTTTTTGCACTGGTGCATATGTATTACTTGTAGTACGAGCAGACCTGGCCAAGCATAGCCTTCCCTGCTGTTAGCTTTCTGTTTGCATTATGACTTCATTTACTGCTGAAATTAAACCTCTGTGTGTGTGTGTATGCATGTGAGTTGTGATTTCCCTGGGAATATTAGCAGGGGCTGAAATTCAAGTGTAACTGTGGAAAGCATTAACTGCCTCAAACTCTTTTTTCCGTTTCCTTCTCATCCCCTTATCAAGCTCAAATAGTAATCACAAGCAGCATCTCTTCCTTCCCCCACACAGTGAAAGTCCCAATTCACAGCAGGCCTGCTCCAAAGTCAGTTGAAAGACACCCAAGGATGTGCACATCCTCTCATTTGGGACTGCCTAGGAGAGATGGAAACTGAGATGAGTACATGCTGCTGCTGCTATCACGCTCATGGCTGCAGCCAACTTGGTGGGGGGAGCATGAGGCAAGTACAGAGGATCAGAGGTGATCCACCTGCAACTTTTCCAATCTGCAAGAGAAAAAATTTAATAGCCAGGTGTAATGGAGAGGGTACATGGAGCTGACGTACTGTAAAGACACAGTCATGAATCCTGAAAAGCAGCAGAAAGAAAATGAAAAGCATCAGCTGAATAATAACAGGGAATCCTGAAGATTTAAGCCAACGTTTTTAATCCAAAATATATGGATGTGGATGCTGATCCTAACCTCCACAATGTCAGCTTTGCACTGGAGTTACTGAACCTTGCTGCCATCATGTCCTTGCTTGCTGGAGTAAGCTTGCTGGCTTCACATCAGTCCTCCACTTCATAACACTGCCCCCTATTTTGATGGCCAAAAAAAAATTTCATAGAATCCTAGAATGGTTTGGGCTGGAAGGGACCTTTAAAGGTCATGTAGTCTAACCCCCAGCAATGAGCAGGGACATCTTCAGCCAGATCAGGTTGCTCTTTACTCTAGGTGTGGACACCTGGACACAGAGCCTGACTGTCAGTCCTCCTCATCAGACTCCAGGACGTGTTCTTGGAAGGCTCTTAAGCTAACAGCGGAAATGGATTTGGCTGATACACAGCATGGTACAAATTACAAAGCCTCTACTGCAGAACACCCTGCTGAAATCAATGTTAGAGTGAAGATCAGCTTGCCCTTCTCCCTCCAGGAAATGCAAGTCTTTGTAATACCCAGGAACTTGTTTTGGTGCAGGTTCCCTCATTCCAAATATTGCAAAGAAAACGGAGCTGCCTGACCCAGAGGCTGTGAAGCTCCATCTGGATTTGAGAAGCTAAAGGCTCAATCACTTCTGCTCTGCAGTCTCTTCAAGTGGAAATGAAATTACTTCCCTTCCCCCTCTCTATTTAAGGGAATTAATGGTGTTTTCTGTCCTGCCTATCTAAAGAGAGCAAATAATTGGAAGAGAATTGATCTTTTGAAGTAACAACGTCAGCACAGCCTTTTTTCCCCCCCACCCCTTCTACCTAATTCCTACTTTGGCAGAAGAAAGGTTTATGAAGGAAATTAGTTTCACCATTTGCATACACCAATATATTTAGCTGGTGGCTGTGCAGGTCCAATTAACTCAACTAACAATATGGGTGAAATTAGGTTATTGGATTATACTTGTAGCCAATTAGAGTTGCCACGGTTGAATTACTCCCTTTCTTAACCTTATTTAAAGTTAAGAAAACATGTTGATGGTGAGACTAGATGGTTTTCTCCCTCTGGCTCCAAGAATAAAATATTTCTATTTCCCCACAAAACACCTTAGAATCCAAGACAGTGTGTATATGTGCATGGATATGTTTTATGATCAGGCACAGCTGAACTTGTGCATTTGGTCAGATCAGAAAAGATGTATGAAGGCAAACTGAACCTATTTGTCATGCTGCTCTGGACTTCTTCCACAGAAAGCAAAAGGGGAAGATGCACCTACTGCACCCAACCCCAAATGGGCTCTCCCTTCTCAGGACCTGAGGCAGGGCTAGTGTGTATTTCAGCTCCTTATGCCAAAGACTCAGTGGATCCCCTACTGATGCGATGTAAACATGACTTCATGTTTTCTTAACTAAGTACACTTTTTTCATCTCCTGTAAATGGTAAAGGACATTTGGGTTCACAAATTCATTTCTCTCTCGAAAGGAGATTTTCCTGAAAAAACTAAAGTCCATCCCGTTTTCAAGTGTTTGTAAAGGAGAACTAAAGACAAACTTACCATTTCAGGTCCTGGGTGTATCTGTTCCATATTTCTGACAAGGATTTTGTATTGCTCCAGGAAACCTCTTCAACATCAAAGCGTATTTAATGGGTTTTGCTTAGAAAAGGCCACAGAACATGAGCTCCACAAAAGAAAGCTCTCTCCTGAGAGAAGCTGAAAGCTTTTGGTCCTGTGCAGTGGTGGTGGTGATTTCACAAAGTAAATTGGCCATCTGAAAAGGGGAAACAAATTTTTGGATCAGAGGAACCAGTTCATGGATGAGAAAACAAACTTTATATTGTATTGTTATGTGGAATTTCGAGGAAGCTATGAAGGATTTTAGAGTAAAGTGCATTAAATTTGCTTCAAAAGGGAAAATTCTAGTGTGTCCTAAAATGGACCAAATATCTATTTTGTTAAAAGCATAACCAAGCTTTTCAGTGCCTTTCAGAATGAGCAAATTAGCTGAAACTGTCAAAAATGGAGGAAAAATATCAATGCTTTCAAAGCGTATGCCACTCCTGTTCAGCAAATGCTGGCACTTTCTTTTCCAAGGAAAACTTATTTTCACTTAGGTCTGTTGGAGGCTGTGTATAGAGCTGTGCAGGACAAAGGTGACTGTTCACCCTCACCAGGAGCTGCCCATGAAGATGATCCCTTGGTTGTGCCTGTCCTGACTGAGGATGAGAGTATCCAGGGTTGAGGCTGCAGAGAGGACTCTCACCATTCCCCACCGTGCTTCCCTCGGACAAGCCTTTCCTCGTTTGCCTGCCAGCAGAAAGGACAGAATTTAGGCCGGGCTGCTGCACAGCCAGAGGTCAGGAAGGCTCTCGATATCCCGGATCAGCCCAGCGGTGCCAACCCCCTGCCACGGTCTATCCTTGCCAGCGGGACTCTGGGGCCGCTTGTCCATGAATCAGCCCATTCAGGCTCCCTCCTGCCCTCAGCCACTGATGGACGGGGCCACCAGCAAGGCCACGTTCTCCTCCTCGCCACCACACAAGGCCATTGTCCTCCACAGATGCTAATGGACTGGGAAGCTTCCTGAGACACAAGGCCTCTCATTGTCCCTGAGAAGTGCTTTCGCTTGTCTTTCTCTTTCAGCCGGACCCAGCTACCCACCAGTTACTTCCCAGACATAATGCTGCCCTTTGTGGCTTCTCCAACACCACTTGGGGAATGCTCTAATGGGGACAAGCCCAGAGCATGAAATGAAGGGATTATGTTAGCTGAATCGCCAGGCATTCTGGAGAAGACCAGGGGCTCCAAGAAGGCGCCAATCTTTTCAGAGCTTCGCTGGTTACCTCCTCTCATCTCCCTTCCCCTCCAAAGCCTTACCCTCTTTTTCCAACCTCCAGTTACAATACAGAGTTTTAATCCTGTACCTAACGCACCTCCTGAATGCCTCTGATCTTCCAAGGATATGAACTTTGTATGTCCAAACTACAGGCAAACTGTGATTTCTACGCAAACTGGGTAGACTGTTAAATTGCTTTTTCCCACTCAGTGGGACCTTCTGCATTGATGAGGGGACAAAAGCCTCTCTCTTCCTAGGGTTTAAAGTTCTCACTGCTCCTGGGGCTGCCAGAACCACTACCCTGTCTGTCAAATTGCTATGTCCTCCCAGCAAGGAGATGGTACCAAAACACACAGTGGATCTAGACAGATCCTGCTGTAATATAAGAGCACGCTCTGTACACAAATAATGAATGAGGATGCTGTTCCAGGGAGCAATTCTGCTCCCTTGATAAGTGAAATGGCTCCGGTGTTATTCAGGGCAAGGAAGAGCACAATCAACCATCCATCTGAAGTACTGACACACAGCACATTAACTGGCTAATTGCTTGATTCGTTCTCCTAGATGTTATCTAAAGAGAACAGCAAGGACACCAGAGAACCCCTTTATTAACTGTTGTTAATAAACAACAGTTTATTAATCACTCACAGTAATGGGTCCTGCAAGAGGATAAAGACAGTGGAAAATAATCTGATTCTTTCTAAAACCTGACTTGATTCAACACAGCATCATGGGTGCAAGGTATGGTCATGTGTCCAAATTCAGGTACAGTTTATGAAGATGTCCTGCTTTTACAAAACCCAGCAGTAACAACCCTTGTACTTTCGGTGTTGAGACAATCACTATTTTGGGGGGGGAAGAAAAGGAGAAAAGGAAGATAAAAAGAATTTTATTCACTGTTTTCTCCACACGCCCAGCCTGACTCCTTAAAAGGAAGCTGGAAGGACGTAGCATGCTCTTCCAGCTGACCTTGGGGAGTACAGGAAGCCTGGGGTGCTCTCTCCTGCTTTTACACTGTCCAAAAAAATTCACATTTTGAGCTCTTTGAAAGCACAGAGATAGACCTTGGTTTTAACCTCTGCCCAAAAGGAAATGTAGTATGAAAACAGGAGAGTTGGAAAGGTCTGTAGCAGAGTGGCAGGCACAATTGAAGTGTCCTGTGATCGCTCTTGCCCAGCATATGGCACAGGCTCCTGTGTGCTGCCTCCAAACTCAACTGATGGGCACAAAGGTCCTTTTAATTACAATGGCACACGTATTCTTTCATCAGATGATCCCAGAAGTGAAACACATCACACTTGAACTGTCACACAATTTCTCACAAGTGTTTGAAAGAGTTGGTAAAAGTCAGATGGGAGAATGACTGAAAGTGGGCACATAGAAATAGACATCTGGGTCTTCTTTTCTAAGCCTCATCTACTCTGAGTTAAGTACCAGTTTTAGTCCTGCACAGCATTAAGCTGCTGAAGTAGTCAATGGGCCTATGAAGGAATAATAGGAAGCTAGCAGTTGTGAAAGTTTAATATCCCCCTGCAAGATTAAATGGGACTACTTATTCCTTACTGTGATTTATAGTGCTCCCTTATGTTGGCACTCACAGATCATAGGCAAAAAAAAAAAAAAAAAGAGAATAATAACAAGAGAAGACTAAGATAGAAAATACTTCAGTGGACTTTCAAATGCCTCCTTTGTATGAAGTTGCACTATACAATGAGTGACTTACTGTACAGAAAAAGTTGTTAACCTTATATACTCTTTTTTTTTCTGGATTCTGTACTCTTCAAGCATGTCATCCAAGCTGCTTTTCCTGCAATAATAACAAGGGTGGTGAACAGCTGGAATCTCATATCCACCTCCTCAGACCCTGCATGATGAATACATTTACCAGCATTTTGCCGCTTTTCCCAGAATTTGAACTGAATTTCCATACAAGAAACAGAAAGCACCAATGGGCAGGTCAGGACCTTTCTTGACCACCACAGTCTAATGAGCTGTTACAGGTAAACATCTGTGGTCTGAGGTCAGTCTGGTCTTGAGTGATGTAGCACCACTCACAGCTGTGAAGCTGCTATGATTTTTGTCCCAGGGACACCAAGATGACATTCACAGGCAAAATACATGTCTCTTAATCTTTGTGTGAGAAAATTACATATGGACAACTGTATTCAAAACATAGTCAACGTCTATGTAAATTGAAGGAAAATTGGAGTTGTGGTGTCAGGCCTACAAAAGGAGATCAGGCCTGAGCTTTCCTCTTCCTTCAATATACTTTTATAGAGTACATGTCTCTCCCCAGGGTTTCAAAATGATTTACCATTAAATTAGTATCATTATCCTCAGGAGTTAAGTGCTATGAAATTGTGATTATTTACATTGAAATCTGATGCTCTACAAGGCAAAATGACACGCCTGAGGTTCTTGTAAGCCAATTTCATCAACAGAAATGAGTCGCTGCAATCCCAAACCACCCTCTTTGTCCAAATGAACATGAACTAATTTATGTGTTTTTTGAAGCATTCAGCCCACTTCAGCTTCAGATCTTTCTTTCTGTTGTTGTTGAATTGTTCAGAATGATGGGAATTTGCAAATCATAATGTAGTAGAAAATAGAAAGGAAGGCAGTACTTTTTATGCCCACTATCAATTGAATAGGATTGTCACTTCACCCAGTACCAGGTGGCTTTTATTTAAATTGCAGAGCATGTGACTGCTTGGTGGGCAGATGGGCAATCCACGTGTTTGTATCTGAAGGTAGGCAGTGTATGTCTGTCTGCTCTTTGAATAACTCCTTCTCCAGAAAAGGAGGCGACAATTTAAAGGAAATCATAACTTTCTAAAAAGAGCCACAGGGCAGCTTTAACTCCCACAGGACTCAAGGAGATCAGAGCAACCAGGGAAGTGAAATGGGGTTTCTGGCACTTCCCACAGCAGATCTCCATTTTGAGGTTTCTTATTCCCACACAGGTGTTCAAGAGCCAGGTTGCTATTTACACAGCACTGCCATTGGCATAATCAAACCCTGCCAGACCCAGTCACACAGAAACACAACATGCAATTTGTCAGCCTCCTACCAGCTCGCGTTCCCCGCGGTCAGCCAGCTCTGTGGCATTGCACACACAGCACCCTCATCCCCCTGCCCTGAAGAAAGGACTGCAAGTGTTTAAAGGCTTTTAAGTGGGAGTAGCTAAGGAGAAAACTGGATAAAATTTAGGGCATGGCTAGCTGCAGCCACGGTAAGAATCCTTGTAATATGGACATACCTGAGGTAGCTTTAAATTATCAGCCATCTGTAACAGTGACAGTCCAGAGCTCAGCAGCAGCTCACTGTAAAATCAGAGCAGTATCTGTGCAGATGCTTCTGGCACCTTGAAAACTAATGCTGGGATGTCCAGAGTGCAGAAGGAGATCAAGTCTGAAAGAAGAAAATGTCTGAATTTGAAAGAGGAATATACAACATTTTGAAGTGCAGGTAATATATTTCAAACAGGCTGAAGTTTAGGTGGTGGTTATTCCAGAAGGGATTATTTGGGAACTGCTAGAGCTAAGATGGAGACAATAGACCACAGGAAGCAATCTTGTAATGGGAGAGGGGTAGATGAAGTGACTCAGGACAACCTCTACAAGAAGCCGCAGATCACATGTAGCCGGTCATTATTTAATTTTTATTTTTTATTTATTTATTATAATTACTTAAAATTTACAGTGTCAAAAGCTGAGTGGAAAAAGGGCACCAGAATGTGACCCAACCAGTCACATCCAAATCAGGAAAATAGTGTCCAACCCATGAAGGAGGTTGAAACCATTGAAGCTGCTTTGGAAAAGGGAGCATACATTCACATGTGGCTCATAGGTAAGCTCACATACTTTGAAATTTGCAATACCAGGACATGGAAAGTAAATGCCCCAAAGTTTGCTGTTGATAAATGATTGTGCTTTTGAAATGGTAATACAAATGCACTGAGTCGTGAAATGCAGCTAATATAATTAATCTTGCAATACTGTAAATCTGTTGGAGACAGATAACATGAGAATTTTGCTCTACTGTTTCACACTACAGCAAAAACCAATAAAGTTGTGTTCGGGAAGAAGCCTGGAGCCTAAATATTTTCCAGGTGACTTTGGTTATTTAAAAAAAATCTGTTTACATAACCTCTTAGAAAAAGTGAACATTATGCATAACATCAGTTTATTCCACCCTAAAACTGCTCCAAGAACTACCCGAAGAATAAAGATCTATTCTATATTATTTTAGTTTTTATAGATAACTTATGCAAGTGAACGAACATCCAAGGGCTTGGGTAATTTGGAACTTCGTTGGTTGGTAGGTTGTGTTTTGAGACATTGCCACTAGAAATTTATAGCAGCAACTATTCTTCAGTTATGAATCTCAAAGTCAAAAATACCCTTTATACGAAGTGGACTTAGGGATATCTCAGTCTATTTTAGTCAGTAAGTTCCCTTATTTTCTACATTGCAAATAACCGTTCTACAACTTCTCTTGCTAACCGACGAGAGGAACATCCAGCTACCAACACAAAGTTTGGACAACATCCACCTTTACAGCCTTTGCTAAAACTTCCTCAGATCAGAGACAAACATATGTGAAAGTCACTTTCAACACTGGCATCACAAAGGAAAAATGCTGGAGAAACCTGAAGATCAGTGTGTGACATTTTGCCTTTTATACTATGTCTAAATTTTGTTTCTAAGATGTCAAGAACTGTTGCAGCCTCGGATGAAATAGGGGTTATGTGCTTTCTTGAATCCCATCATAATGGATTGATTGACCTGAGCTGTCCTCCTCAGTTGCATGGATGAGCACTGACTTCTGGAAGTTTCCATGTCTGGTAAAAATAAAGCAGATATTTTGTTCTTCAGAGAGGGCATCTTGGGTATCCAGGTTGCATAACGTCTTCAAAGAGTGATACAAACCTTAAGTAGAAAACTCTCCCATCCTATTTCCTTCTGTTTAGTCTCATGAAGTCTTGGGTCTAAGCTCAAGTAAATCATAATACTTGTAGTACTTATTGCTACAAGTAATACGGATCTGGACCAGGTGATCTCTCAAACCTGGGGACCCACATTCTTTGAGAAACAGGTGCCTTAGGCCTATTAGTACTGCCAAACAGAATCCTCTCTAGTTTAACCCACCACGTGTTCTCAGCATAAAGGTGTTCCTGAAGCAGCATGAAATGAGCTGGACATTGCCCTCCCTACTCTGACCATATGCATAGAAAAAGGATTGTGAGCAGAAGCAAGAAACGCAGAACAGGACTGCAGTCTGGATCCATGGCACTTCAGTTTTTGGCACTTGTTTTCACTTTCTTTTTGTCTGGTAAAATCTGAGCAGCCTCACTTTGGGATGGACAACAGAACTCAGAGTACTGCCAAAATAATCTTCATTGCCAATTCCAACCGAATATCTTCATTCCTGCTGGAATGAATACGGGCTTTTCTTAGCACCGTGGCTGGTGCTCAACAGGAGAGAAGGCAGGTAACTCATTTGAAAAATTCACAATTATTCCATCATTTGCAAGAGTAGCAGTGTTTAGAGTCTCCATTTCTCTTTCTCTCTTTTTTTTAACTGTGTTCTTTCATTGGATACACTTCTAAGCACTATTTGAAGAATATGTATGCATGCAAGGATGGACATGCCTGGATCTGTGGAGGTAAAAAGGGTGTCAATGATTCATTTGTAAGCAGTATCTCCCGTGCACTTAAATGCCTACAAATTTTTAGAAGAAAAAGATCTACTAGCTTAGGAGAAAAAAGCACTGCTTTAGCTTTTTATTAAATATATGTCTCCAAGCATTCAATGAGAAATTCAAAGGTAATCATAATATAATTAACATCTCTCAGCATTGACTGGCATCTTCACTCTGAAGGATGGCATCACTCCTCCCAAAACTGAGAACACCCATGAGACATTACTGCAGTAGGTAATTAGCCTGGGAGATTCTCAAAGCTCCAAAGAAAGGTAGTAGTGCTGAACTTCTGCCTTTGTGAACCTGCCCTGGTTTCCTTTACCTATGCTCTGTCTTGCTGTCCCCTCTCTGGCTGGCTGGTGGTCAAGCCTAGCTCTGCAGCTGGTTTCTCTGGGATTTCTTTGGTTTTCAGTTATGCTTCTCCCTGGGAATAAAGCAGCGAAGTTAAGAAACTTGAATCCCCGGAAGCATTCAGACCTAGCTTTGTTCCATCTCCACTTTCTGACCACCTTTACAGGGACCTGGAATCCAATTTCCAAGTCCCTTATCTCTGTAACTGGGCTATAGCAGCCACTGCCTCTCCCATCATTTCATCCTGCTCTCTGACCTACACAATTGCTCACCAATTTAGTTTTGCTCCCAAGAGTCTCTTACAGGTGATAGTCCAGCAGCAGTTCTGTTTCTAAAAGTTTTCTGGATCCCCAAAGAAAGGATTTCCATGACCTCCCTTCTAGCTACCACCGTATTTCCAAGCTGCCTTCCTCTCAGGTGCTGAACTTTCCTTGTAAAGCAGGGCAGTGCTAGCAGAGCAGAGTATTTGATGCCCATCACCCTTGAAGGAGCAGACAACACTTGAAAAAAGGTTTTGTAGCTAAACCAGATTGGAGTTCATACAGAAAGAGACTTCACACTGTTTCTTTCTCCTACCATCAACAATGCCATCTTTTATTCTAGCCACATCCTGGGTTTTCTTGAGCATGAACATCCACCAGCAGAAATGTTAATCAGTGTTATTAGGACCACCAAAACCAGAAGTGTCTCAGCATGTTTTGTTGTTGATCTTGCTTATATCACACACAAAACACACTTTCTGATGTCATTTTTCTCCCCTTGCAATCTCATGTCTTCAAGGAAGAAAATCAAGCCTGAACAGTGAAAATTCCAGGACGAGCATTTTGTTGTGCAGTTCCCTTTTGATGTAAGCTGCTGATACTTCCAGAAGCAGCATTAATCAGAATTGTTTAGAGGAATAAACCCCAAGACCCTGATTCAAGCCCCAGTTCTGCTTGTCTTTATTCATGCAGAACTTCACCATTCTCTATAACCAGTCCCACAATAACAGGTTATGCTCCTCTATTTCCTGTGGTGCTCAGTAACACAGGAGTGTCACAGAACATGGGCATTTGTGGGTAGTTCAAGGCAGTTGGGGGATACAATCCACCACCAGCCAAACTTGGGAAAGGCTAAGATAAAGTAAGGTTGGTTGGGGTCAAGCCCTCCCTCACAAAACCTCCGTGTTCTCTGGGGTCAGTTCTCACCATTGTGCCTGTGCCACCCTCTGAATGTTGTGTCATAACGACCATGAGAAGGGTCCAACCTGCACAAACCCCCTCCTAACAACTGCTGCAAGACTATGGGAAGCTCTCCATTCCCATCTTGCCTGCATGGCAAGAAATGGCAGCGTTTCTCACCTGAGGCTGAAGCATTTTGAGTCCTTCTCAGGCAGCAGCTGAGACACAGCTCACCCCAGAAACAGCGGAATACTCAGCAGGTCACCTTTGCTTTTCATCTCAGCAGTCTCCAAAGAAGAGCTTGCAGTTTCAGTGCTTTCTTTGATGCACAGATTCTGGATAGTGGCTGTTGAGATCAGGAAACATTTGCTCTTTAACTTCCTTTCTCTAAGTACAATTTTGTACATGGTGTAAAGGTGTATTCCTCAGATACAGAAACTGAGGTCTCTAAAAGAAAGATTACACCTGCCAGGTTTTTGGATTCAGCTTGCATTTGTGACTTAAAAATTAATCCAGATAAAACAAGGGAAGCTGACACTTCATGTGTGAAGCCCTGGCTTCAGGTCACTCCTTTTCTTTTGTAATAAGAAACCAACCTGCAGGGCCTCAGTGCGAGCTGCAATTTAGCAGTAGGACAGCAAAATAGTTCTGTAGAAAAAGGGCTTGTTCGTTTTGCTAAGAATTGTTGGAACAATTTCTTCTTCTGTTATGAATGCTGACAGGGAACTTCTTTTAACCTGTCACTCAGTCAAAAACTGTGGCTGCAAGATGTGGTTATTTATCTTCATTGGAAAGTTGAGAACATTGAGGGAAAGAGTTCCCCCAAAAGCATCCCCAGGAGCAGATTCTGTAGATGAATTTTCAGTGCATGACAGCAGTAATTGTTTCACTGGGAGTTTATTGGGGGTGAAAAAAAAAGAAAAAGAAAAAATTCAGGCCTCATTATGAATCTGGTCTGCATTGAGAGCCATCATGTTAAAAGTAGAAGCTGTAATTTAATATACGCAGAAAATGGAACTTTATTCCACACTCAGAAAAGGGAATGTGCTGCTAATGAAAGAATATAAAAAGAGCTAAAGAGGGGTACAAAGGGACCCTTTTTACATATGTACCTCATCTCTATTAAACTCCCCTGTAAAGAGAAGCCACAGTACTCTCCTTCACTTAGGGCTCCAGCCTGTGAGTGCTTCGGACGTCATATGTCGTGGCTGGATGTCGTGATCCTCTAAAAAAGAGATGTTATCCATGCTCATGGTAAGAATCAGTGCCAGCCTCCAAAATATTATGATCTGAAAAATCATGATATATTATGAAAAATACCCAGAAAGAAAAGTTGATAACAACTCTGGGAGAGTGCTGAACAGACAGTAGGTGAAACACAGAGAAATTAGGATGCCACAGTCATATAAAAACAATGGTAGGGTGGGAAATGGACTCTGACATTCTGTTTAGAAATGGATGAAGAATTGAATTTTAAATCAATGAACAATTTTGAAAGTTGTAGAATCGTTTCATTTAAGGAATAATTAAACCACTCATCCTCAGCCAATAAAGCTTGAATTTCAGTGGTGATAATTTAAAGGAAAATAGGAAAATAAATAAGTCCTGTACCAAAATTTTGAAATATTTCATGTAGAAGTGTTGTAAAGAAATTATTGATTTAAACGGGTTTCAGGATTCTTGAGGTTTTTATCTAATCATAAACAGTTGTGGAAAAGCAACATAAATTTGTCCTTTGCGTCTGTGCCATGAAATCTGCATTCTCTGATTTGTTCTGAAATTCTAGGAGTGCAAAATTAATTTCATTTTATAAGACAACCTTAGAAAATAAAGACTGCTGACTTGTAAAGGCCAAAATTATATTTTAAGATATAAACATAAACAGCTTCAGCTGCTTGCTTTGCTGTGTTTGCTGGCAAAGCTTTTATTGCTATAGATTCTTTTTCTAAAAAAAAACTTCCAATTGAAGATTAGTTAGATTCAAACTATGTCAGAAGATGAGGTATTTCAGCTGGTAGAGAACACAAGGCAGAAAATGATTATAATTTTTAACAGAAGGAAGAATAGAAAAGCAAGGCTTTCAAGTTAAGAGAAAAGTCTGCCTGCTGCAAGCAAATCTTTTTAGAAATAATTGCCTATGATTAGTGTTTTAAAATCTGCAAAAACGCTGTCTTGCTATTGAGCAGAGACAATGCTGAGTTGAAACAGAAATGTGTAAAGGGAAGAAGAGGAATTGAATCATTTTATTTCTATACTTACACCTGGACACATTGAAGCTCTGTGTGTCCCTTGCAGAGCGCTGCCAGCCGGAGAGCTTCGCCTGCTGCGAAGGCATCTATGGCACCAGCAGAACACTCGACAGAGCTTGGATATGCTGGCCTGGTTTTCTGTCAGGGAAGCTGTGGGTGGCTGTGTGAACGTCCTCTTCACCTGCCTCAGTCAGCCAGAAGTGCTAATTGCAGTGTCAGGGCCAAGGGAACCCAATTACATTTTAATCCCTGCCTCATTTGTGGGATGTGTGTCCAGGGGGCACTGGCGGTTACTGGGGGTCACTGGGCCCCTAACATCAAAACAAGGGTTGTATCCCAGCCCAGTAACCTGCCTTGGATGTTGGCCAGTAGCAAACATTTAGGAAACTGGTGCATCAAACCAGTTAAAAGGTTTCATTTCCTGAGAACCTTTTTCAGTTTCTGGCAATCCTCAGTTTCAAGATTTTCTGAGCAGGAGTTTACCTCAAGACTGTGATGAATTAATGACGAACTGAACTCCAGGAGTATTTGTCACACCCTGGAAATATTCCTTCTGTGGATTTTCCCACTGCTAACACAAACCTCACACTTTGCTCCATCTTTAGCACATTTTCCACCATCGTTTCAGTGCTGCCTTCACCTGGCATCCACCCCAACCCAGTATCACAGACTTCTCCAGAGGAGTTTTCGGAGTTACCCCCATGGCTTAAACTGATGGGTTAAGGCTGTTCCACTCTTTTTCTTTCAGTGATAACCCACATTATTCACTCACTATCAGATTAGTGTGTCTGAAAAAATGACAGGCTATTGGAATCCTGCAGAGGTATTTAGTAGCATTTGGATTACCCCATGAATTTTAGGAGTACAGTTTGAGGCTGGATCTAGCCAGGCTATGTCATGAAGAAAAGGCAGCCTCACTCCACATGTCTGAGTGCACAGGCCACACCAGGCAGTGCTAATGAGCATCTACAGTCCCTACAGCACAACCGGTGCATGGATTCCTTTGCAAACCCCCTGAGTAGTTATTTTTTCTTATTATCCGAACACAGAGAAGAAGCTGTTTATAATGTGGCAAGGCATCAAAAGAAAAAATGATCCACAGCCAGCCTGTTGAGCCCATAAATGCATCCAAACAGCAAGGCAGCGGAACAAAGTGATGGCTGTAACACCTATAATGTCGCTGGGCCTGTGTAATCCACTTCCATCAGACTAGTTATTGATCAAACACATAGCAGGAAACACAGAAAAAGATTTTGACAAGTTAGGCAGTGCTTCTGCTGTCAGTAGTTAAAAAAAAATTTGTACTGTCCCAAACAGACAAGAAAGCTGTTGTCAACAGTGAAAATTGCATTATTTCCTGTATCTGTAATGGACATGAATGCACGAGTATAACATTTCTTGGTTTATTTATGCTTTTATTATATAGAAACTATAACACTGCTTAGTAATCCTCTCTTTCCCACCTCTGTATGGAGTGCTGTCCAGTTGATTAGCTGAGATTTACTGACTTCATCCATGTGTTTTATTGTTATTTTTAGTTCACAATCAAAGCTGGAATTGTTAATTATACAAAAGGAGTGCTGGAATACACCCAGCCAGGGTCAAATCTCCACAATATTCCTGCCATCAGATCTGCTGGTCAAGTCACTGCAATATGCCTGCCAACAGATCTTCTGACAAAACTGAGTTAAAAAGTAGCATTTCCAAGTCCTGAAGTGCTGAATTGGCATCCCAATTTAAGTACACAAATAGTCAAATGAGTGTCTGGGGCTCAGAGACACTTTCACCCTCCTCTCAGACATTGGGCAGGTAGCAAAAGCAGGCAAAATGAGAAACAGATTTCCCAGCATCTTTCTTAGAACAGCTTAAGGGATTGCAAGATTCCTCTCCTGAGATGAACATCTTTTTTTCCTAGCCTGAGCTAGGAAGGTATTTTGAAGAATACAAGGTATTTTGAAGAAATCAACATCAGTCAGGCAGGAGAACACTGTTTCAGAGAGCTTCAAGTCTGAAAGAGATGATATCAGGCCCAAGCCAAACAGGAGAGTGTGGTGGGATGGGGCGTACTGTACCTCACCACACCACACAATCCCCACGAGCACTGGTACTTACACTGCTCTTCTCTGAGCAAGGGAGGAGCCCTGACACCCTTGAAAAGTTCCTGTTTGGTCCCTACTGCCTTCCTGGTCCTCAGGATGCTGGAGGGAAATCTGTGAGCTGCAATAGGAATAAAACAAGAAATGGTGCTGTCTTTCCAGTAAAAGGCATGAGGATCATGAAAAGCAGGTATGGGTGGTGAGACTTTTTTCCCCCATAGCCATATCATGATTTTTTTTTCCTGGGGAGCAGAGTGGGTGTTGGTAAGCCTGAAAACTGTTACAAAAAATAAAACACAAAAGATAACAGTAACAACAAAAAAACAACTATGAAAAAAAAAATTCTGACCAAGACAGAAATATCTCCTTTTTAGTCTTCTCAGAGACAAGGCTTTCCTTGCAAACCAGGTGGCTCCCGGTTCTGCCTTTCAGCAATTTGCAAAACCCCTTTTAGCATCATTGTATGGCATCTGCACATGCCATTTGAGAGGCTGGGATTTTTAAGAGTGTGCAGAGTCATCTGTTTCCCAGAACTGCTCTTGTAGCAGAGACAATTTGAGGGAAGACCATTTACTAAAAAGAAATTGAAATGGCTGACCAAAAGCTTTTCTTGGGAAAGGAAGAGCTTTGAAAGCTTAGGTAGGATTTGTAGCTGGGGAAAAAATCCTCACCATGAGCAGACAGGCCTCTGCAAGTCCTGCCAGAGCAAAGCAATAGGATGAAATTAGATTTTGCAAACTCTCAACAGTACGGTCTTCTCCCTTGTCTGGATGCTTTTCCTGTGGTTTTTTTTGGGAATTGAATAAAGCATGTTTATTCAACAAGCACAGATGGAGCACCACAGACTTAAAACCTTCCCCTCCACTGACCCTTCCTTTAGTTTGTTTTTAACCAAAGTGGACTTCCCATTTTCACATTACCTGTTCTTTGGAGCTTGGCCACCAAAAGCACAGCCCCGAGGCTGCATCCTGTTCTGAGTTCACAATGTAGCCAGCCCAACAGTGAAGGGAAGAGAGGGGCCGCCATTTCAGACCATCCAGTCCCTTGCAGTGCCTCTCTACAGCTGAGAGAGCCTTGGGCAGCTCCTGCCCTGTGCGAGGTCCACGGGTTTGCCAGCACCAAGAGAGGAACAAGCTCAGGTGGTGTCATTGATTGTGTGTTTGTAGCTGCACTTGTAAATCTGGAGGTTTTCCCTTCCCAGGTCTCACTTGCCAAAGCTTGTGCTTGGATCACACTTCATTCTTGGGGTCACGGGGCAGCCCTCTCCATCTACTTATTCAAGGGGTGAAGAGGCGAATGTGGGTAGAAGAAATCCACAAACAAAAATACTGTGGAACAACAGTTGCCTTGAAGGTAATCCTTAAATCTCTAAATACAAAAAACATCAGAACAAAAGAGCCAGAATTGATTATATTTAAAACTCATCCATTTAAGTTACAACTGCTGATTTTGAAGGGACATGACTCATAATTTTTTTAATATTTTGCGTCAGTGGTGCCATAAATTCACTTTCATAGAACAAACATGAAAAATATCAGAAGCACAAAGACAAGCCCCAGCTGAAATTTAAGCAAAAAATCTGTCTTCATCAGGCCTGCATTATTTTAGATCCACAATGTTTATGAATGGCTGAAAAGAACAGAATGACAATAGATAAATTATCCTGAAAGCACTCCAAAATGTCAACACCCACCAGTGAAGAAGCTAAATTCAATCTAATAACATAATCTGAACTAGAAATGCAGGTTAATGACCTTCTACTTCACTGTCTAATGGGGCACACATCTTACAAGAATAAATGGATTGTGGAACGCAACTACTCATAGTGGGATTTTATAAATAAATTATTATAACACTAATTGGGATTAAATTACCATGGTTTAAAGTCATCTAGTAATTAAACTTCCTAGTGGCACAGTACCGAGATCTTTTATGCTGTGGAAAAATATTTTCTCTGATTATGGTACTGACAAAATATTACTGACATTATTTCTGCCTAACTGTTTTGATCCCCAAAACAAATTCCCTCCAAATCCATTACCTTAAACTGAAAATATCTAGAGGATTAAAGGAAGAGATTGAATGCTAACCCTTTAAGTCTTCATAGGGAGATGAATTACCCTGCTTTTAATACAACATTAGGATATCTATTATGACATCCTTCTGTCAAACACTTGCCCTGTGTGGAATTTAAAACATGAGATTCGGTCCTATTTCTTGTGTAGCACTAGCACAGCAGTGCTATGGCGTGGGAGAGCCGGGGATGCAGAGGGCAGGTGCAGTGCAGGGCGCTGGGGCTCTGATGCCCTGCTCCACTCTTCCTCCACACCCTTAGCTCCCGCCTGGCTCCGTTTTCTCACGGAATTCAGGACAGCTCACATCCAACAATGGTGTTTTGCACAAGAGTGACTGCGAGGTCCAGCTTTAGTGTCTGTTATCACACACTCAGTCAATTTGGTTACTGAGGTGAGATCTGCTTGCTGTTTTATTTCTTAGAGGCCACATGAACAGGGCCTCTATGCAAAGCGAGATATTCAGCTCAGCCTGTGGTCTGCTGCTTTCTATCAATACAGAATTTACTGTTCAATCAATAGGAAAGGATTTGGACTTTATTAAATGAAGCATTAGCAAAACTTGAGGCACAACAAAATATTACTAGGTGTAACACCTGGATTATCCCCAAATACCCCCAGCAGGGGCACAGAGGAGTGCTGTTGTCACCAGGGCAGGCCTGACAGCCCTTGTGTTCCAAGGGTTTTCCACAGAGTTGCCTTTTCAGTGCCTCTGCTGAAGCTGTGCACACAGCAGCATGCTCCATAGACAGTCTCCCCTGTTTTGTAAAGGCGAATATAAAAAGCCCAGAGAAAGCATCAGAGTAATTCAAAATCTTTTGCTCCTAAATGCAGCATTAAGAGGTAAAGGAAGCACTCGGCTTTTTGAGCCAGCTTCCTGTACAAACGGAAGAGTTCCTGAGGAGAGTATCCTTCACTCCCAAGGGGCCTAGATGGGATCATGGCTTCATCTGGGGACATGCAGAGAGGCAAAGCAGAGGCTGGGAGATTGCCAATGGTTTGCAGGTGCAGATGTGAGCCCAGAGGACCAATTAATCCGGTTGCACAAAAAGCTGCCATCAGACTATTTTTCTTCCTATTAGCACAGTTGCCTCAAAGTGCAAACTTCATTATTTTTTCCTAAAGTCCCTTCTGAATCTAGGGCGATAAATCAGTTGTTCCTGGGTTTTTTGAGGTCTGAGTTACTTTCAGGACTGCAGTTCTCTCAGTGGCAGCCTCCTCGCCTCCCACAGTGCTGCAGTGTGCTGAGTTCTCTCCCATCCTGAGTTTACATCCTTTGCACCTATCTTCAGGAAAGCTGAGCTGACAGCAAACTCACCAGTAACACCAAGGAGATGCAGTCCTTAAAACCCACAGTGAAGATATTACAGCTCTTTGGTTCTGCAGGTCAACCAATGTGTTTAGCCTGAATTGCCCAGTAACTAGCCTTAAACAAGCTTTTCTTTCTTTATTTCACTGCCATATTTTCTCTCCCCTCAGTTTCTAAGTCTTTAAACAACTGGGAATAGATCAGAAGAGCATCAAACACCACAAAGATTTGTTTTATCGGCTTTCTCTCGCGTGTTTAGTACCTTGCGAAGGTGTGAGCCTGATAAATGTCAAATGGTTTATGCAGCAAAAGCATCCAGAAGCCTGGAGTTTTATCTGGGTTTCTATAGTATGCAAAATTGGATTGCCAGTCTCAGGAGAGTAATCTCGTACGGGATTTTCTAATCTTTCCGTTGGCAACTCCAGCCTGCAAATGAATAGGAAGCAGTTCACCCAAAACTATTTAAATCCTGAAAGCTTCACTCTCTACCAGCGTGGCTATCTCTGAGAACTCCTGCTGGAACCACAAAGCACTTCATGCACAGAGATGACTGTTTCACAAACACAGTTATAGCTGGTTTGTTGCCCACCTCCACACAGGTGTGTCTGCATTCCTACTGGTTCATAATGGGTTTCTTGGAACAGGGTGCTGGGAAGGATGCTTTGTGTTGCTCAGAAAGCTTTTCCAGAAACAAATTGCTCTGCTGGATACTGGCTTGGCTCTAATTCTGGCCCCACATTTATTCACACCCATTTATACTGAAAATGTGACATTTTCCTTGAGCTAAAATAGCACCTTTCTTTCTCAGTGAATAAGCAGAAGTTTTGCAGAGATTCTTCAAGGCAGAAGGCAGCATTAGGCATCCATTTATTAGTCATTAGCTATTTGGTGTTAAGTGATTAAAAAACTCCTCTCTCCTTGCCAAGATATAATTCAAGTCGTTTGAAAAAAATTAGCAAATTTTTATCTCCAAAAAGGTGTAATGCTGATTAAGTGAGGCTATTTTTCTTCTACACTGTGCTAATCACTGCCTTTCAGCCACAGACAGGCAGAACCACCTTGGATATCTAGACTGTACTGCAGCATCAGGCCCCAAACAATGCAAGAAGGAAAAGCACCCACATGTTCATCTTAATTTTTCCTACATAGCTCCCTGTTCAGTGGAAACTGTCAAGCCCTTTCTCTCCTCCTCCTGCCAGGGACAAATAGCTTGTAAATCAATAGTCATTCCAGACATTGTAGTTGTCGTTTTAGTCAACAACCTATTTTATTAAATTTGGGAATATAGACTGAACTGGTGCTGTTTTGTTTGGGTTTTTTTGTTTGTTTTTTTTTAAATAAATTATGGAAGCATTTTCTTTTTGGCTTGTGTTTTCAAATTAAAATGGAGAGTGCTTTTTTTTCTCTCAGAGGTAAAACACAAGCCTTCACATTAGAGCTTCTGCTTCTGTCAAGCTGGATGCGTCAGCAGAGAAGTAGTGAAGAGAGCCCTCCCAGACATACCAAAGAGGGACTGGAGACTCAGGGGGCAGGGAGAGGTTTCTCTAAAACCCTACAACTCTGGGGTTTAAATTTGAATCTGAAACCACTCAGGGCTAGATTTCAATAATTTGCAGGAAATCAGTGATTCTACAAGGATAATTGACAGAAAATCAAAGAGGAAAATTTAAGAGTCTGGAAAGGTGAGGCACTGTGTAATAAATGAATAGACTTTCACATAATCCTACATGGCAGGGAACTAGTGTTTTACTCTTTGTGTTCACAAGGTCCTCTACATGACAAAGCTTTGGTGTCATACACAGCATTGTTATAAAGCCACTGTTAGGATGATCAGAGGGGGAAATGCAGGTAAGAGATATATCTCTCTCAGCAGCTTCAATCTCCTCTCTTCCTACCATAAGAAGGCATCAGGTGGCTGAGGAATTCAGGTAGCTGGATAATTCAGGTACTTAGATTTTCCCAAATAGCATTAAAACTTTTGTCAGCACTCACTGAAATGAGCTCCCTTAAGATGTGTTTGCTCGTAAGCATTGCACAGCCTCTTTTGTGTAATCATGACAGTATTTTTCTCTGAAGAATGAAGCAAAATTTTAACACTAGCAGAGGTAGTTCCTGAAGATGAAATAAGGCAGTTTTCACACTACTGAATTCATGCTCCATGCCCAGATTGGTACATTGGATTAATGGGGCTTCAACAGAATGTCAGTATTTTACTTGACTGGAGGTTCATAACTTCTTACGCTGAGTTTCAGGATCTGTTCTTCAACTCACTGTAATTATAACTGGCAGGGGGAACTGCTTTACAGATGACCCTCCTCCCCAAGTGACATTCCCACAAATAGAACTGAGCTCAGTGTAGTCTGCAGCACTTAGGCAGAGCTCTGGACTGTATCACAAAGTCTCCTTTAATAGGTTCGCCTCAGTAGATGTAAAGTCCTATTGAATCTTAAAGGAAAGATCATTTGAAAGGTCTATAGACATTTCACTGATTGCCTGTCACTGAAAGGCAGCAAGTAAAACATTTGAGTGAAAGGGTCCCTTCGAGTCCCAAATCTGTAAATCTGCCAGTCTACGCAGACCCTGCATATTTAAAATTAGGGTAGATTAAAGAATTCATTTCTCCAAAAAAGATGCTGTGCATGCTACGCATCCTCTGCTATGCTGCTGGTGCCTTGTGCTTTTTCGTGACAGAATCTATTCATTTAATCTGCTCCCTTCTGATTTTGAGCTTGATAACATATGGCAAGTCATCAAACAGAAATTATCACTAATAGATAACTGACAATCAATTTCCATTATGTCCAACAAGATGTGACTGAGCCTTTTTTTTTCACGAAACATATTGATTCGCAGAGCTGATTTCCCTGTCATTTCAAACATCTCCATGGGATATTTCTATTGAGCTCGCTGAATGCATTTGCTGCAATGAAGCAGATGCTTATTTTCTCTCTGGCCTAAAGATTATTTATTTTGCCTTTGAGTTAATCTGAAGGCCATATATCAAAAAACCCTATCTGTTATATAAGAAAAAGTCAAATCTCAAAGGATAAACAGAGGAGGATGACACAGATTTAGTATTGAAATGGTTTAAGGTGACATCATTTCATAGCTTTTCATCCAAGCTGCAAGACATTTCAATGGGACATGAGCTTATTTGCTGGCTGGAATATGGTCAGGACAAAACATGGCCACAGCTCCATGGGTTGTGGATGCCTTTCCACCTTGTGCAAGTGTTTTCCAGAGGAGCTGGGGAGATCCTGCCAAGAAGATGTCCTCTGCAGTGAGACTGAGTGCACACAAAATGTCCATTGGAGTTGTGAGCTGGAAGAAAGGTAATAATGTGCAAGGCACCTGAACGGCTTCCTAGCTAGGATTGGCTCTTGCTCTGCTTCTCCAGAGGACAGCTGAAATCAGGGAGAACAGTCATAATGTCCCTAAGTAGTCATGGGACGAAGAAAATAGAATAACCTGTCCACAGGGAGCATTTGGGACAGAAAAACATGTAGGGTGCCCACCTTGTCTCACCAGGACAGCTTTCAGTATCTGGAGGGTGAACACAAAACAGGGTAACAAGAGCTGCCATTATTGTCTCTGCTGCCAGGACACTGATGTATTTGCTGCTGGAGTTATCTAGTAGAGCAGATAGCCTAGCACTTAACAGATTTTCAAACAATGCAGGGGGTGCTGCCATGGTATCATGGCCACATGTCTGCTCTACTTGAGGTGGCTGGGTCAGGGCACAAGTGAGAGCCACATTACTGAGACATATGCAATGTCCACTTTGTAAAAAGTGTAAGATTTTGAACAGCAAATCCCACAGTAAATGACATGGGGGGGGGGGGGAGGGGGGGAAGGAAGAATAACCCTTCCAGGCTCTCACCAGAACAGAATTTCACCATTTAAAAAAACTAAATTTGATCATCCTCTCCAAGTAAACTTTACCTATGTGTTTCTAATGGGAGTAACACTATCTCTATCCCTTCTAAAACCTACTAACAGCATTTGACTCAGTGACTCTGTTAGGGAAGTGAATTTCACAGCTTGAGTACTTTTTAATTCTTTGAAACCTGCAAGTCATTAATTTAATCAAATGAACCATTATTCTTTAGTTCTGGGACTTAAGAAGAGGACTGATCCGGTTTTCACTCTGTCCATCAACCTTGCAAAGGAAATTACTGTAGAATTTCAATTAGAGGCAGACACACTGTTTGGGACTTTTTAGAGTGATACTAGAGAAAATCACAGCAAATGTGTATTGTGGGGATATACTGACTGAACTGGGGGGGGGAACCTCCATCACCTCAGCTGGTGGAAGCAATCATGCCTGTGGATTGTGCTTCTTTGATTTCCACCATATCCTTTATGTCTGTCTGCCCAAGATTCTTCAGGGAAATCTCCCACACCAAAAAAATTATTCCAACATGCAGACATCAATCCAAAGACGAAATGCCTGAAAACCATGCCCAAGAACAGAGTGGGAGACTACATTATAAGCTAATTAAAAAGAGAACTGAAACAGTGGGTAGTAGATGAAAGCATGTTGAATGAGTATGATGCAATCTGGCAGTGTGCAGCAGATCTCTGCTCTCAGGAGCACCAGGATCTTATATTCTGTAGCTCTTTACCTAAACATCCAGTTTAGGTGTCCAACAGGTAATTTTTCATGTACTGTATTTCCTAAGTTATGTTGGAAAATACCTTTATTCTGTGTGTACCCAATAAAGACTGAGAAAGCTTTCAAGAGTAAATAGTACCAGATACAAAACACACCTCTGATAAAAGTTCAAAACCCAGAAATGTCAAGAATATATCTTCAGTGCTAGCTCTCCGGCAGCTGGAAAAGAAGATGTGAAATAAGTCGAAGAAAGAAATTAAATGCTCTATTTCACTTCTCTAACTGGGCTGGGTTTATATATGTATGTATGTGTACATATATCCAGCACTGAAAAACCTAGAAGTGTTTCAAGGACAAAGATTGGGTGGAAAAGAAATGGAAATTAAGTGACTAGGAGAGCTAAAGTATTAAATGGACACTTCATAAACATCCTTGCACTGGGATGCACTGAAATTGTTGCACCTAAAGTAATGCTGGCTGTGTCTCTGCTACTGTAAATAGACCTGCGATGAGTAAGATAGGTGCTTAGTTTAAAAAGTAAAGCCAAACAGTAAAGTCATGAGGAGGGGAATATGAATTAACTTAAAGTAATAAATGTGTTGGTAGGGGAAAAAGAATCCTTGCAGTCCAGTGCACTCATCCATAAGAATGATGGGAAAGCACAGTAAGAGGACAGGTTTATAATGGCAGAAGCTGAGACTAAGAGTTTGATGGATCCCTCTTTGGGTCCTTGTTCCCACACAATCTGGAGTGATTAAGCTACTTGAAAGGCAATCTTGGGTTCCAATACTTTGCTCTTTACCTGGACCCCAGCATGAGATACAAGGTACAAGAGAGACCTGAAACCAATTTCTGCAGGAGGCATAAAGTCCTGTGAGTAAGGACGGGCTGCAGATGGAAGGTGTGCTCTGAGTGGAAACAACTTCAGATGTTTTTTTCATTCATTTTCTCTCGTACACTTTGAAAGGTTAACAAAAACACTTTTGATAGTTCATAGCTGAGTGTCCTTGGGGGAATTAGATAAGGATTTGTCCCTGGGGATACACAAAGACACATTAGTATTTCTACAGTGATGGCAAGGTTTGGGTACAGGACTGGGTGTTTCTTTTCATGGAAAAAGATTCTGAACACCCTAAAAATCTACTTGGTTTGCACATTCAAAAGAAAATTCATCTTTAATTGTGAAACCAGACAGCAGCAAGAAGTTTCCTCTGGTTCATTTCAATTAGATCTTCCTACCTCTACCAAATAATTCACATTAATAACAGCAGTCATAACCTCTTTGAGCCCAAGTGGTCCATTTTGGTTGGGAGAACTTTATTTTCCTTTTGCTTTGCACTGGTTTGGGAATTACTGTGGGACAAAATTGTAGGAGGCCCACAAAATACCAGTGGAGGTGTCCTTGAAAAGATTAAATCTGTCTCCCACTCCAATTCACCTTCCCAGGAGACAGAGTTTGCTGGCACAGTGGCAGTGGCCAATGAGAACCTGAACACCTGGTTGCCTCACAAACAGGCCCGGGAACAAGCAAGGAATTAGATCTGGTTTGGAGTTATGATTTGCTAGATCTGACTTGAAAATTGTATGCGGTTTCGCCGATAAGTGGTGGCATCAGCTGCAGTTCCAGACTCGTGGTTAGGCTGTGATTTGTGCATTAAAAAAGGAGCAGACATACTTTGTTTTATAATATTTAACCAGAGATTGAACACAGTCCTCTGAGGCCAAGAATGTATTGATTCTGGTAAGCTTTTTACTGTCTTGTTTTGAAATTTTTCCAAGAGTCAGACTCCTGGGAGAAGAGATAGACCCAAAATCCCAGCAAGCATCTCCCCTGCAGATCTCAAACCATATACACAGCTACTTTATTCTGCTGCATTTTTAACAGAAACAACCAAGGGGTTATTCTTGTCACTATGATTGAGTTACCTGAAGAAAGGCGCAGGTACCTCCCATGTTCATTAGCATTTTCCTCACAGTTCAGTACTGGGCACTGGCTATGTTAGTCTAACACACACAGACCTCACTGTTCACTTGATCTGGCCAATGTCTGTTATATGATGATTCTTTTCACTGTAGCAATTTTATTTTATAGAAAATTACTTGGAGTGCTCATGTGAGGGGGATATTTTTAAATCACAACTGCAGTGAGTCACATCTTACATCTTTCACTTTCTGAGGCTAAGACCAGAAGAATCTTCTTTTTCCTCTTGTAAAACAGACTATGTTCCTGTGGTCATCTGTGCAGACGTCATCTGTTTGAGTTCTTCTCTCCTCCTTAGCACCTGGGATACTCTAGATAAGGGCCCTCATTGGGTTCTCTGCTAATTGTCTCAAAAATAAATTTGGAAAATGCTTTGGGGAAGTCTTGCCTGAGAGGATTGTATTTGTAATTTTATAGGCACATCTCATTGCTGGCTTATAGAGATCCTGCAATTAAGACAGCCAGGCCTTTCTCTTTCCCTCTCATTTCCAGCTGGTGTCCTCCTCAATTGGTCCATCCAAAGAAGAAATACCTTTTATTAGTCCCTATACACATGACCTGGCAATCTGGGCAATTGCATTTCATCCCATTATATTATTCTAGTCTGATTGTTCCAAAGTACGAATTCAGGCTTCCTCCACACTGGCAAAGCTTTTCATCTGTGTTTCACCAGCAAAGACCCACTCTTCATGCCAAGGTCATTATGGAAAATATCAAATGTGTTCAGTCCCCAGAATGATCCTTTAAAAAACTTCACTCCGACTCAATTAGCTCCTCTTCCAGTGCAATATTTCTCATCAGTTACTTTCTCCACCTGTAATTCACCTATTCAATCTCTCTGGCTTACCTTCTCATGTCCCACACAGCCTTGAACCCAATATTTTGCTTTAATTCAGGTAGATTAGCTCCACTGAATTTCTCTGGTTTAAAACCAAAGCAGGCTGGACAGATAGATCTCACTAGTGTGCAACATTTATTTCCAGTAAACCCTGTTACTTTTTTGTAATATTTTCACTTTTATCTCCACATCTTTTAATTATTCTTTCCTTCAGACTTGCCCTGATGCTTTCCATATCTTCAAGGTCGGAGTAACTCCCTGCTGCCTGCTCCCTTCCCTCTCCCTGCCCACCCTCTTTTGGGCACCATGTGTGTCAGTAGCTGCCTGCTTGGCACTGGAACCCTCTCTTCCTTTACAAGTCCATGAGTGCATTTCCTGTGCCAAAACCTCTTTTCTCCAAAAGAGAGAGTGCCAGATGTCCCAAAGCTCAATCATATTGAATTCTGAATTCTTGCTACCACCTCAGATGTAATAATTTCATATTATTCATATTCCTATATGCTCATTCTCCACAGGAATGCTAACCTTGCCTCCATATTTTCCATCTTTCAAAGAATTAAGTCAAAATAGTGACTATACTTCAGGCTATATCCCAGTTAACTCTAACTCTCTCACCACTGTGTCATAACCTATGTCCTCAATCCTTGCTATCTCTTTATTTACATGAATATATTTTGCTCTAATCTCAGAAAAGAGAGCATCAGATTCCAAAGAAAATAATGTAGATTTTACAGTTTTTAAACGAACTGTGAATATGAGCTAAACCAGTCCAATTTCATCTAAATTAATAATACTTAATTTTCTGGCACTTATGAATTTTGATGCTTAAGAATAGTTTGAAATATTAAATATCCTTCTTTTAATTTATTTAAAGATTCAAAATCTCTTCTCCAGGGGGACAGAAGATCTTATTAACCAGTATTTATAGAAATTCTAGATCGGAAAGTTACTGCTTGGAATTGCCCTAATCCTGAGAGGGATTTAGGGGCTGAAGAAGCTTTCAGATGAATCCTGCGTGTTCCATCCATCAGGCTTGACTCTACAGGCTCTGCTTGGCCTATTAATTACCTCAGTCTCAATAACCAGAGCATCTTATGAAATAATAATGATGCTCAAGCAAGCTGATGTGTTTTAACCATGTGTTTGCCAGCCTGCTGGTGTATTATCATTTATCAATAGAGTCATACATACTGCAGCTTGTCCAGAACTGATTTATCAGTGATCCTTTTATTTTAAATCCAGTTTGGAGTATTTTTTTTTGTGATAGAAAAAAATGAGAGGCATCTAAAACCAAAAGGCCTGCACTATGCTTTATTCATAACCAGAGCAAAGAAAAGAGCCAATTCCTCAAACTCAATTTCAGTTGAACTTGATTTATAAATAAAGAGTGGCCAAAAAGGGAATTGAGTGGGGGAAAGGATTTGAAGGGAAGTGAGGGAGCAACATCTCCCCTGAGGGCTGAGATTTCATCTGCTCCTTTTGGCAGATATCTGGCAACAGACAAACCCCGGGAAAATAGAGCTGACAGTAAGAAACGGTGAACGCAGCTTGTTAAGCAGAAGACCAAATGACACTGCTCTAATTTGCCAGCATCTATTTAAAGAAGGAGCTACAAGGACTTTGCACAGACCTTGACAGGGGACTCTGAGAGACTGCTGTCCCCGAGTTTCCCGTCTGTTCTTTCTAAGAATGCAGTTTCTGAAGGCCGAGATTGCATTAAGTTAAGGGGGTTGCAGGCAGGAAGGGATTAGCACTGTGAGATAGAGGTGGAAGAAGAGCATCTTGCAGTGTGCTGTTGGGGAAAGAGCACAGGAGCAGGGCAAGGGAGCGTGTTAGGAATTTAAGGCCTGGTGTTTCACAGATAACCTTCCCTTTCCACTAATATCCAAGCCCAGAAACTCTTCCTGACAGTTGATGGAGGTAGTCTCCAACCCACTACAATGTAACCTCCTATTAGCTATGTTAGGAAAATTAATCCACCAACACCAGAGGTTTATGTCCAAAAAGGAGACAGAGGAGTCCCGTTACTTTATTTGAATAAAGGGAGAGGCCATGGGGCATTCCCCTGGGGTCTCTCAAATTTTTGGAGGACGCAGCCTCCTTTTTATCCTAATTTCCTGACCGCTTTTTCCCTCTCTCTTTCCCCATTGGCTGAGATACTTGAGAGGTACCGACTTCCCAGAATGCCTAATTCCTAAGATTCCCTTCTAATGTATACCCCCCCCTTGCCTTTTTTTTTAATTCCTATGGAATTTATGGTTCTCCTCATTGTTTCTTTCATCTTTTGATATTCAATTTCATTTATTAGCAGACCTACAGTTTATTGATAAAGGCAAATCTCTCTTTCCATTCATCAATCAGTGGAATCCTTCCCATTGTTTCTTTTATCTCTTAGTGCTAGTTTTTATCTACCAGCAGGCCCACAGCTTATTTGTAAAGTCCCTCATTCCTTTCAGCTAGAAGGGATTCTTTCTCTTTTCTACCCCAAATTAACCTTTTATCATTTTTGTCCTTTTTTAAATCACTTTTGTCCTTTTTTCCCCCGTGAAAAGTGACAGTATTGCACCCATAAAAGTAGTGTCTTGCATTCATTTTATTCCCAGAACAAACGGAAAATCTGTCCCCATGGAAGAGCAGGACTTAGTGCACCCCAGCCTAGAAAACTTCTCCTTTTCAATTAAGCAAGCTGGTGTCAGCATCCAGGATCCCAGGTGCCAGGCAGTAACACTCAGCAGCTGTGGAGGCAGCCCACAGCACCCTCTGGTCCAAGGGTGCAGAGCCGGTGGTTCCTCCGTGTTACACTTTTGTGTTGTTCAATTCAGTATCAAAACAAGAAAAAAACCTTAAACCCAAAGAGAATACTGAGGGGAAAGGCAAAGACCAGAAGTTAAATCACACAGGTCTGAGTACCCCTGAGGATACAGCCTTAAATGACTTGATTGTCCTGTCTTGGTCCCATCATAATTGATGCTAATTCTGAAGCTGTAGTGCAAAGTACTACATTGTATGCACATTATTTGAAAGAAATGGGATTTTTTTTTTGTATTAACAAGTCATGTGGGAGTTTTTTCCTCATTCAGGCTCTGCAAGTGTTTGTGTTACAGCCAAAGAGCTTAAAAAATATATGAACCAATTTTTTTCCCCTTTTGTTTCCTCCCTTCCTTGCCACCTACCACTGAACTACTCAAAGCTCTAAATTCACTTGCAGCAAATCCAGGCCTCAGTTTGGGGAAATTCTTCTTCTCTTGTTGTTCCTCCTCATAGTGAGGACAGCATTTTTCTGTGACTTTTAAACCATCTCTGTAATGAAGCAAGAGCTGAAGCATCCTGAAACAGACTGAGGGACTTAGTACATGTGAACTGGCCCCAAGGTCATGCAAGTAGGGCCTTGAACATCCAAACACAGAAGTCAAAAGGTTACCTCACATCAGCTCCATCATCAGAGGTCAGCTGGAAGTTTGTTTTTCACTCCAAATTTCACATTATGGGCAAGGTTTTGAAGTCTTTCTACCCTCATCCCCTGAAGGAGACTCTGAAACTGTTTTTTGTAGCAGCAAAAATTAGCCTGTGATTATATAACTAGTGGGAAGCTAAGTCCATAGTTGTTTCCCTGAATATGATGGTATTGAAAGTATTTGAACTAATGCTTATCTCTGCACTTCTAAAATTGCTGGGATCAAAGTTCAGAATTGTAAACTCCAGCAAAAAGAGGTCATTGTCATATGCTTGTATAACACCTAGCAAAATGGAAGCCTAATCCTGCTTAATCCCCTAAAATTTAGCATTTTTTACAAAACTTCATTTTTTAAGCAAATATAAATCCACACATGTAGAATGTGAAGTGTCCAGTTCTACTGGTGTGGAATACTACAACTCCATATGAAATTGCTTAAAATGGAAGACTATTGCAGACCAGGCCCTAACTCATTTTGTATTACTCTTTATTGAAAATAAATCATATGTAGACCCTCCATAGGGCTTTTAAGGTGCTAATTATAAATTTTAGCTGCAACAAGATAAGCTTTGCTTCCCATTTTACAGATTGAAAAGCTGAGAAATGGATGTGAAATGAGTTTCCCTGAGCTACAGAAGGAGACATTGCTGAAAAGCAATGTGAATGCAAGAATTAGGGGGCTGCTGTGAATGACAGGCCAGGGACAAATTTTTAAACTCACTATAGTAAGTGTAATGACTAACTTAATTCTTTTGCATATGAATTTATTCTCTCTGGCTCATTAGTCCTACAGCTAACGAGCTCAGATACCTCTCAGTGCCCATGGTGGGCTGCTTTCAGGCCCTGATCACACCCAGGTTTCTTCAGTCCTGATTGGCAAAATGTGACACTTGTCATCAAATCCCAACCTTAGGGTAAAGCACTTTGCAAATATTATCTGCAGGCAGCAAATTACACACTGAAGCTATAAAATATGCTGAGAAAAGGGAAGGACAGATTTGATTTTTCTACACAGCTCCACATGCCATCTGCCCTTGTGCCTTACTCTATTCCCAGTAATTTCAGCACTTTTCCCTTGCCAAACTGTCTCCGGGGCTCACAGGTAAGTTGGTGTGGTTCCCCACGGCATGTGGTTTGTCCACATCATCTGTTTTCTCCTGCTCCCCACCTTTTTACTTGTTGTTTTACTTTGTAGATAGTTGCTCATTCATTGATTTGAGGCATTAATAGAACGGTGATCAAATAAAAAGCCCCCAGGCATAAACATGACAAGAGAAAAAAGAGAAGGAAAAAAAAAACCAAAAACAAAAAGGCCACACAGAAATTTTCTAAAATTACATTATTTCAGTGGTATTGTACAATTTTTGACCTTAAGCAAAGGAAAGTTGATGACTTTAATAGAGTTTCCCCATAAAGCTCTGTCTTTCGCCTTCCTCCTGGAAAAAAATAATAACCCAATCCTGGTAACATATTTTTTCATTCCTATCTTTTAAGCAAGACACTCTCCTGCCCTATCAGAGTAATCAAACCTGTGATTCACAGGGCTGGCTTCAAGCTACTACTCTGGGCACAAAACAGCACTTAAAGGAAATTAATCTGAATTTTGCTTTGTAGAAAAGGCATATTTTCACTTTATTTTTAAATTAGATAAGTGAAAGTAGAAAGAAGGGGGAGCAGAGGTGGATGAAGGGTGGAGCTCATTATGAAACCGCAGGGCAAAATTGGTTCACATTAGAAATGCTTCAGAGCTCAGCATTAACTTTGTTCCTTCGCAGTAAATAAGCTAGTGAGCAATAAGAAATATGTAAGTACTGCCAGGGGGGTTGTAGATTGGTAGACACAGGGGTTTGTTTAATGTCTCCCTCTACATGCATATCATAGTTGATATTAAAAATTGGATATTAGAGTTTGTCTTGGACTATTCTATTTATTATTTGTGCTGTGATGGAGAATGAAATTCTGCATCCTGTGTTTTATGGGTGGTTAAACCAGATAATCTAATCATCTCTCCTGGCCCTACACTCTACACAGCTGGAGGTTGCAATAAGGATTGGAAGACACCATCTTATTAAATACCAGAACAAAGCCACCATTATTGTTTCTTGTTTTGAAAGAATGCATCAAGGGGAGGATCCTGTTGAGTAAAACAATCTACAAACACACAGTCAAGCCGTGGTATCTGCTGAGAAGTGTTTGCAGCTTAAGGTGAGAGAAACAGGCCGGAGGGGAGGGACAGGTCCAGTGGATATCCACTGCAGAGCCACCCAGGAGTCTCAGCTGATCAGGGATCTACAGGTCAAAGCCCACCCCTCCTTTTCTTTGGATTTCCAGGGGTCAGGATGCAGCCATCCTGCTGTCTCGTCCTGCCTCTGTAGGGCTGGCTAGAGAACAGGGACCACAGCACAGAGGGGATGATCCCTGGTCAGGAACAAACATAAATAAAACAATCTCAAGGAAGTGACTGAATGCTGCTCAAACAGCAGAGTAGCCTCTACTGGAGCTTTAATGTGTTCTGCCTAGTTCTTCCTGATGAATTTGGGATGCTGCCAAGTGGGCTGAGTCGTTTTTTTCTATGTCTGTGTGTAAGCCTGTTTAGGATGGTGAAGGACATAAAAGACATCCAAACACTGCCAGACTCCTAATTTGGGGATTTCAGATGCTCATTCAAGGTGTGTGTCCCTAATCCCATGTGGGGTTGGAGAACTGAGAGCCATTATAGCTTTCTCTTGTCTTGCAGCCTTGCCTGCAGCCCTTCTCCTCCTTTGTTTCAGTCCTAGCACCTAGGAAAAGCGCATTATCTATTGTGTGCTGTGCTAGTCACATCTAAGTGGTGACCTTTCAAAGGAGTTAACAATTTTACCGAAAGAGGAAAAAAAAAGGAAGAGAAAAATGTTTTTTATCTGATTCTATCAATTTTAAAAGTTTCACAAATGGAGATAGTATGTGCCATGTTATTAACACTTGGGAAGATGGGAAGGGCTGATATTTGAACAGGCTTTTGCTCTTTTCTCTACAATGGCAATGAACACAAATTCCAGATTCTTATCCTGCTAAAGGTCAATCAACTTTAGCAAAAAACCACGGGAATGGCCACACTGTTTGACACTATTGAACACACAAGTCCTTAGGGAAAAGTAAAACTACACAATTATATATGATGTTTTCCCGAAGCCTCCTGTGGCCTGTCTAGGAAATAAGTCCAAAGATTTCCCTTTTCCAAGTATTTCTCTAGTCTTCCTTTGAACCTGTGTCTGTCTGCATCCAGATTATCCCCAGGAAATGAATTATACAGGTCTACCACCAATTCTGTGAAGACCCATCTCCTCCTGCTCATTTTAAATCCAGCTGCACCTGCTACGGGGAACTTGATCTCCCAGCTTTGGCCCCTTTCAAAGCAGAGGGTGAACACTAGATCCCTCTCTGCCCTTCCTGGATATTTATACCCACTTCTGCTACTACTTTTGCTTCCTAGCATTTTAGTTTTGGAAACATCTGCTCTGGCCTTTCCTCCCTAACTGCTTGCTAAGCTGTGCCTTAAAAGATTTCAGGTAGCTTTGATTCTGTAATTTCCCTGAGATGCTGGCTTCCTCCCTGAAGGGTTGGTTGTATGCGCACAGCTTATTTTCTTTCTTTTTTTTTTTAATTGTAGTTATACCTCCCATAGGAGAGCTGTTGTGTTTTATATACGCAAAAACATCCTGAAAATTTAATGTCAGCATAGCAATGGGGAATTCAGGCTCTAAATGCAACCATGCATTCATTTCCCTTCCACTGTTCATAAATTCTTACAATACAAAAGCTTCCAAGTAGGTTGACTACCTTAAAGTCACCTTCTATCAAGTCTTCCTTTATTTAGTCATCAGTCAAGAATTGTGTCTTGGTTTTTGGGGAAGGGAAAAGTCTTTTGTAGTGGAGGAAGGAAGGAGGCTGCTGGCTAGATTTTCCCTTCTATTTTGCTTTAAATATCCTTTATTTCTGTGTGGCAGAGAGCAGGCCTGCTTTATACAACAGGCCAGGACAAAATCTGCAGTGCTGTTCCTTTCTCTTTCCTCATTTGTGCAAATCTAAGGGGGTGCTACATTATCTGAAAGCAGAACAGACTTATCTGTCACTCGCAGACCTCGGCTAATGTGTGTAGCCGCTGTCCCACGAACGGTGCCTCAGCGATATAAATGTAATAGAGGCAGTAAAAAGACATAGCATTAAATCAAAAGTCAACTCTGACCTTTGGAGGTCAAAGAATCAAGAGCAGGGAGTCGCAGACGTTCTTTTTTCCCCGTGGTATAGATGCCCTATACCACATCCAAGAAAAGCTCGTGATACTTCCAGTATGTTTGCACACCGTGGGGTGCGAAGGGTTTAACCTTGCTGGATCTCAAGGAAGCTTCAGGATCTCCCTCAACCTGGCTCAACAGCACCCCTCTCCCAAGGAGCTCCCTGGCTGCCCCCTCGAGTAGTGAGAAGTTTGTCCGTCCTGCAAAAGGGAGGAAGGAGTCTCCAGCTGCTGTGTTTTAGCACTTAGAGTCACCCAGCTGCTTTTTTGGACATTGTTTCTATCAGTCTTGTGACATTTTGCAATAGGAAACAGCAGCGCCTTGAAGGAACCATGAGAAGCAGGCTGATGTTTTCAGAGCACATGCTGGAAAAGGGACTAACTTAGGAATGGGGTGGATGGGTCTTCAGTTCAAGCACATCCCTGGAAGACAAAAGGGTTGAAAGCCCCCAGCTTGCTTTAACCACAGTCTCAATCTGTCTTCTGCAACAACATGTATTTCATGGACAGAAGCAAATCTTGAAGTACAGGAATATTGCCTGAGGAGACCTGAAAAATTGGAGAGAAATGGAACAATGTCATCCAGGAAAGGCTCCAAACAAGGGGAGACCTTGTAACTGAGCTGAAGCCGGACAAAGAAAAGACCAGTCATCCCACCAGCACACCAGCACACAGCTCTGCTCTGTCCCACACTGCTACAGAACATCAATCCGTTTCAGGGGACAGTGAATGCCATCTCCCACCTGGAGGGTGGCCCAGGACCAGCAGAGGTGTGACATGAGTGACATGGCTAGAGACCAGCCCCGTCACTGCAAAGTCACCCCCATGAGGGCACAGACACACCCAGGTCATGTATTTATTTCTTCATTTCTCCACTGCCAGCTTCCTGCCAGATTGCAGAGCTGGTGGCACCCAGGACAGCTGCAAGGAAAGAGTGGAAAGGTGTCACTGGAGCCTGTGGATCACTGCTGGCACGGGCTCATGTCGTTACAGCCAGTCATGAAACAGGCATCGCAAGGTATCAGAACAAACAGAAATGTGGGATTTCCCATGAAGATTTCTCACCCAAGTACAGTGTTAATTAAGCCTGACCCTGCTTCACTTCATAAAATAAGAGGGAGGTGTCAGGTCTTTAGGCTAAACAGATTAACAGCCAGGTAAGATATAAAATATCACACAGCCCAAAAGGGCTAACACTCAGCTTGATATCGACAGTGCCTTTCAAAGCAGTTTAATTAAAGTAATAGTTTAGTTTTCTCCTTTTTATATACATTTGTTGAAAGAAAATTATTACTTTGAATATTTGCCTGTGTTTTCATTAATTATGCAACCTATTACAACAAGAAACTAATTAGGAAATATATCTGGGTTTGGAAACAAACTGCATCAGTGCATTTTCACAAAGGGTTTTCATCTTCTTGAGACAAAGATCGCTTTCAGCTATAATTAAGGCTGATAAACCTGGTAAAGAGGAAATTAACAAAAATCGCAGCATGCTGAGCAGCTCAAAGGGCTTATGAAAATATACTTCTGAAAATTAAAAAAAATAAAATCAATACACAAGTGAATACTCCTCATGACATTCTTAATTATACCAAGAAGTCATGGGGTTTTTATCAAATCAAGCATTCTCTCTGACTTTTTACACTTTGATGTTTCAGGCCATTTAATTGCTACTAAGAGTGGAACTTGCTTTTCCATACACATTAGGAGAAGCAAGAATCAGCCATAAATTCCTAGAAAATGGCTCGTACAAATCATTTCCTTAATCAAGAGAACTAGGAAGCACTACATGATTTACTGCTCCTTATTTTTAATGCATGTTTGTCTTTTGAGAATAGGTGTCAGCACCCCAGGGCCTTCTCTCAGGTTCTGCCCTTGATTTATCCTCAAGCTCTGGGCAGATTATTTAACCTCTTTCAAACTCACTTTGTCTTCCTATAAAATGGACATAGGAATTTTTTCATCTAAATCCTGGATTGGCTCTGGCTATAGCAAGTGTTTATAATGTTCTCTGTGAACTTAGTACCATAAAAATGGCAAATATTGAAATATGAGGCTGTTTCAGATACCACTCAGGTTCCCATAGGAACCTCCCTGTTCTGTGTTCTTAAATAGTGAAAGATCTTGTGCCCTATTCAACACCACCTGTGAACTGTCCATAAAGAGTAATAATCTAAATTTTGCCTGTAGCCCTATAAAGTAGGGTCAGATTGAAAAGTCTTTTTAAAACTAAAAAAAAAAAAGAGTGAAAATACAGTCAGATCACAGTTTGTTAGTCTTAGACATGACATCTTTAGCATAACAGCAGAGGCATTCTGTTCCAGCTGATGACAAGGTGAGATACAACCATTTTCATTTCTCAAGTGAGCACTTTCTAGAAAACCATGAATCTTACCTGTAACATTGTCAGCTTCCAGTCTCCAAATACTTATGGACTGAATTTAAAGTGTTGCAATCTTCTCGTTGTCAATTCTGTCAGAGTACAGAATGTGACTGAGGGTAAGCAAAGAGATCCTGTAAGAAGCAAGACTAATGGGATGCAGAATTATTGGGATGCTGACAAGGCCCGTATGGTTAACAAGCACCTCACTGACTGAGTCATTCATGGGGGTAACAAATGGCACTCCTACAGGGACTCATCCCCCAGCTCCACAATCCTGGGAAAATGTACAGGTCTACTTCAAATCTGATAAAAAAGATAAATACAAGCATCACCTTACTCATAATTGTGTCTGGAATTGGTATTAGCCTGCACCAGGAGATGTTGCTGTTTACCCAGAAATATAGGTGCAGATGGGTTCTCCATGGATGCTATAAAGAGGGATTCCCTGCTATTTCCTTAAAGAGTAACTGCTGTTTTGAGAGGAGGATCTGTCTTGGGAGCAGTACTTGGAAACTGGAAATAACATTGAGCTTCCCAGTGATCCAGTTTGCTCTGTGGAAACTGTACCTCTAGACAGCCTAGATAACCCAGGGGGCCACGAAACACCCTAGGCTTCCCAGAAGGAAGATACAGTCATGCCAAATGCTCTCTGCCAGGTCTCCCAGAGGCTGCTTCTGCCACACAGCACGAGGGTAGGTGTTAGTCACTCTGTCAGAGACCAGAAGTACGCTCACTTTTGGTTTTCTCACAGCTTTCCAAGCCCACAAGAATTACTTGGAGCCATCAGGGGATTTGAGAGACAAAGAAATGACAGCGTTTTCCATTCTGAGAAGAATAAGCCAGAAAATAGTATGGTTTTTCCTCTTTTAATAATGTGTATCCGTAGATGAGAAGGTTATTAACCACCCCATTGGAACTCTTTTTCTCTGTCTATATTTAAAGGCTGCATGTGTTGATCAAAGGATGACATAATTAAATGTTCTTCTAATGCTCAAGCCACATTAGCTGAAAGCCTCATTTTGTGCGTGTTGTTTTTGCATTGTATTTTGAAAAAATCATGGGCTGATTAATCATTTAGCAAGTACTAAACTCCCAACCATCCCCTGCACACAAAGTGAATTTGATTCAAGCAAATATCTTTTTGACAAATGGCTTCAGCCTGCTTGATTTATCGGCATAATGCAAATGGGTGGCGTTGGTTTCAGACTCTTTTTTTTGTGTTGGGTTTTATAATGCTGGCTGCTTGCAGGGATGTGGGGAGAAATTGTTTGGTCTGAAAAGAAAAAATGTGATCTAGATCAGTTTGGAAATATGTATCTCAACAAAATCCAACCCCCCAAAAAAGCATAAGACACAAAATTTTGGCTCTGCTTTAGGTAGTGAACGTCGTAAGCTGAATATAAGGCAGGAAATTCAAGAATATACTTGCAGCTATGTGAGACTATTAAATTGCCAACTACAGTTTAACTTTTCAAATCATAAAGCTCTTCCAGAAAGACCCATGCAAAGCAAGATTTTATACAGGCTGTGGTAACATGAGATTAGGGTAAATTTGACAAGCAAAGCCTTTCCTTGCCTAGCGCAAATGGCAGTCCCACTGTAGCAAGTCACTTCCCACAGTGAGAATCAGTCCTGGCCGCTGTTGTTCCTGGGTTTTGCAATGCTATCACCCCAGTCCCCATAGGACACAGCTTTCACTGCTGCAGGAGGGCTGTGGGACATCAGCCAGCCAGCTACAGAGCTGTTCTGATCCAAGCCTCGGGTAGAAAATATCACCGTGTCCTCCTCACAAAGCTTGGAGCACAGGCAGGGCATGGAGTGTTCCACGTTCAACAAGTGCCAGAGCTTCCTTCCCATCCCCAACAGCTTCTCCCAACACCACCACTCCCAGATAAAACCACCCCACTCAGACACTCTTCCCAGTGAGAAAGAGACACTGGTCCTGTGGAAAGCCAGCTCCCTGGCTACGGCAGCCCAACTCCCCATCGTGCAATCTAGTGGGCTGGAAATACTCTGCCTCTCGCGACATCTCACACAAGGTGGTCTGGGAACGGGAGTATTCTGTTCAGGTATTTTCATCCGGCAGTTCACATCCATGTTAAATGAGATAGAAAAAGTGTGCAACACAGCTGTGACTGTTGTATGAAACTTGTATCAGTAGCAATTTACTTCTCAAGTGGGACACAAACCACCAGGAGCAGACTGCAGACTACACTGCTCCTTTCTTGCTGTGTCCTGGCTTGCACCTACCCCAGCGACTGAGGGGTGAATTTAGGATTATATTTCCTGAAAAAAACACAACAGGGCAAAATTTTGCAAATGGGGCAAAAAAAGAACCTTCCATTCTGAAGTGGAGACAGATGAGCAAGCTGGGGCTATCAATCACTTAAGGTGAATAGTCGAACCATAGCATGTGCATAATTTCTTCCTTTCCAATACCCCTTGTGTGGACTGGTGTCAGTTTTGCATCCCTAACACAGAGAAAAAAGCCAATTCCCTGGGAACCAAATTACCTCACTCCAGTGGCACCCAGGCATGTGGCAGTGGGAACTTTCTAACTCTTCTCAAAATGAATCTGGTTTTAATTGGGTCTCAGATTCAAATCAAGACAAGGGAAATTCTGTTTCTTCTTAATCAGGTCTAACTGTTCATATTTCCTCCCTTGATTTAGAGTCCTTTCCCTCTTTGGGGCAGGAGTATTTGGATACACACTGTAGTTTATTTTGTTGCTATTCATTTTGCCTGTATTGTAACCCAGTGCAGACCTCTTTCTCCAGCTGAACTAGCATACATAATTAGAAAAATAAAATAAAATTAATGTATTTGATTTCCCAGAAAAGAAAACATTTTAAAATTCTATTACTTTGTCTTAAATATACAAGCATGATTGTCCAACCTTCTATTCTCTCTGTTTCCATCTGGAGTGTCAGATCATAGAATGAATGCATAAGGGATTCTGTGAAGGAAAACAAAAGTCTCTCTTAACCTCTCAGAACTCTAATTTTTTTAAAAATACAGAAGGCTGGAAAGGGACTGAGCTTACTCTGTTGTTGAGGTACCAGTATTTTACAATAGCTATTGCCCATATTCCTCCCAATAGAACTGTGACTAAAAATACCGAACCTCATTCATACCCACAGGTATAAAAATTTCAGGGTTTAACAAGAAGCATCTTGGTAGCATGGAAACAAATTTGCTACCCTTTCTCAAAGGCTTTTATTATTTTCATCAGCTGCAGTTGCCTCAGGATCTCACCATGTGAGGTACTGTGTAAAAAACGTGGAGCAGGTTTCTGCTAGAATAAATTATGTTAAAGCAGACTCCAAAAGGCAAAGTGCTGAAGGAGGAAAATAAGAGGGAAATTGAGGCATGGGGAAGGGTGGTTAGATGTCAAAACAGGAATCTTCAGCAAACAGGAATCTTCAGCCCTGACTCCAAGACCCCTGAGGACCAAAACATGAGAGCATTCTTCCTCTGTCAGTCAGGCAAGGCAAGGGTGAGAAGCCCTGTGCCAGATTTAACTCGTCCAAAAGATTTGTTTGGCCATAGTTTTGTCTGTCAATTCAGGAGTACCAGACCACTGAGAATAATGGTCCCACTCCTTGTGGGGAGACTGAAGGGGCCTGCACGGGGGTAACTTCCTCCCTGGTCAGAAATATGTCAAGTTGTACCTCAACAGGGCAGTTTACTGGACCAAGGCTGTCTCCAGTTAGTGGAGATGTGCTCATTTTCTGTCTCTGGCCCTGGCATCACCTGGGGATGCCTTCTCCACATCAACTTTCCTGCATAATTTTTCCACTGTTATTTAAGTACTTTCATGACTACAGATGGAAATTGTTCTGCAAACCATACATGTAACATTGTTCTTGAAAACATGTTTTTAAAGTACTGAAAAGGGTTCAAAAATTGAGGATAATCTTGTGCAGGTGGAGAAATTAGGGATGAGGATTTCTCCAAGTTCATATAGTGATACTCGTGTAAAATTGGGATAAAACACCATTTTCAATTCAACACAAGTTCAGCTGGCAGAAAAAAAATAGAGTTGACAGTGTATTTGAATCACAGATTTTCATTCAGGCTTATCTTTATGAATAGGATAAGTTATTATTTTCTTTAATGGTTTAAAGTCAACCAGTGGAGCAGCATTTTAGCATGCAAACATCTTCCGGAAAGCAGTTGCTCCGTAAACAATCTCTGTTTCATATCATTTACATCTGAGAAACACATCCCATTAGGTCAGGACAAAAAAAACCGAAAACACAGAGAACAAGCTTAAAATGTAACACTAGTTCTGAGATATATGCTGTTGTTCCTCCTAATTATTCTTCTACTTGCAAACATCGTTAGTTGCAAATGCTTCTTTCCCTGGAGTACAGAAATGAGAAGCAAGTATGTTTTGAACAAAAGCAAAAAAACCCTGACAGCTACTATGTAGGAATGATGCTTTTTCTTTGAATTCTATCTGCATGTGTTGGCAGCATTCCCATAAAAACTTTTTTTTTTCTTTTAATTTCCCTAATTTTCCTTTGGGAAAACAATACAACTGAATGGGCCGTGTGCATTAATGAGATTGGAGGCAATTTTTCCTACATTCCTGTCAGATAGAGATACTGAGGGAAAGATAAGCAAGTGCAGTTCTGTTCCACAGTTTGAGACAATAATAGCTTGATTAAATTTAAAATGCATTTCTTGTTTCTGTATAGGCTCAAGTCTAAAGATTCTATGTTAGGAAAGCAGACAGCCATCTCTGAATATGGTCTCCAGCTGTTAGGTTTGAACTTATCCTTATTTTCTTCTGGTTTCTTTCTTGACAGAATGAGAGAAGAGATGTTTTAGCAAGAAGGAACCTGAAAACTGGGCTACAAGTTACAATTTTGGAAGCTTCCATTTCAGAAGCAAAAGCAGGTTAACCAATCAGAGAAAACGTCTGTTGGGCCTGGAGAGAGGTCACTAAACGTTTTGAGGACTGCTTCTAATTCAAAGAGGTGGACCAGTGTGTAGTGGACAGAGCGTTTACAATCTTTTCTTGAAATCACCTATGCTACTGAAATCCTGATATAAAAGGCTCGAGGGCTTCTGTCCTTGGCTCTCCATTTACAGTAAATGAAGGTGCTATTCTTTGTTCTTTAAAGAAAAGCATCATTAAACTGTTCTAACATCTTGCAGACCTTACTGCAATTCTTTCATGCACTGAATTAATGGCAAACGAACACGGGCAATTATCAAGAAGAAAAGCTAGGATCATGCAGTGTAAGAGGCACTTTATTTCTTTGACAAGCATAGTTTATTTTTAATTTTTCCTTTTGCTTTACAGTACATTAATAAATGTTCTGGAGTGTATTTAGTATAAGTAATGAAATCTTAGTAATAAAAGGCTTCACTACAAGCTTCTGATGCTTGCTGACAAAGAAGCAGGGACCTTGGGGGAGACACTTCCATGGAAATTAGCAACCTGTACTTTACGACTCTACTGTACAACTGAGGTTCTTCCCAAAGGGGGATGGATGCTGCTTAGCTAATATGAATTCTGAATTTGGGAGCCCTTTTCAAGCTAGTTTACAGACTTCTCAGAAATTCAGCAGAGAAAGAGGCTGACTCATCCTCATCCCATCCTGAAAGAGGACGTCAGACTGCAGAGGCAGCAGAAACTACCTCCAACCTGATTATCGATAGACCCAGAGTTAAAACACCAGCCTTTGTAGCATTAGCATTAGTGACAGGCTGTGCCCATCAAACCCTGATTGTAATGATAGCAGCAAAATCCCCACATCTTTCCTACAGAGATCCCAGCACAGCAAACATGCTGTGAGAGGAGGGGAGAGGCTCTGAGGGCTACCCAGCCCCAGGAGATGGGATATCACCGTTTGAGGCTATCTTTAGGACAGAAACCTCCGAGATTTCAGCAGGATTTCACTGGCTTTCACACGGCACACCATACCACACCACACACCTGCAGTCACTGCTGGCTGGACATGCCAAGTGTTGTAAAACCACAGGAGTTTGAAACAGCACCCTTCTGTTCACTGCAGCCTCCCCGGCCTCTGCCCGGTGCAGGAGGAGGAAAGGGAGAGAACTGTCCCAAGCACGGGAAACACACACTGAGGCAAGTGTTGGCAGTAGTTCTCAGAGCCCATCTCTGCAATATCACATCAATTTGTCTTCCTTCAACAGCAATCATGGGATGCTTCAGGGTGGGATGAAGGAAGGAGGACTGCAGTAATCACAGGAAAACGAAAAGGAGATGGGGAACAAGTGTGAGAACAACTCTGCAGGTGAATTTCTAGTCACAAGGGAGATAAATTACAGCCTTCTACTTAATGCAGACAGCAAGACTGAAGTCAAAATGGAAACTGAAGCTGATTAGAGACAGCAATAGGCACACCAACCTCCTTATCTTTGTTCTGATATGATTCCATTTCCACCAATGTGATGGAGTTTGACACATCTCTGTGGGGGATGGATGCACCTGCAGCTTCACAGCCATTCCTTCAGCTGCACAACTCGCTCTGCATCACCTGCTTTCAGCTCCTTTTTCACCAGTTAGTTCTTGTGCTGAGTCAGACTCTTATTTCAGGGTGGAAGGGCCTGGTTTAAAACCCTTCAGGTTATATTTTCTGATCTGTAGGAATATATGTAATTATAACCCTATCTACTGAAGGCTGGTGTTTGTACAGCACCTGGCATGTTAAGGTTGTCATCCACGAGTAGATATCCTAGAAATTACCACGTGCCAGCAGCAGCAGTAACAGTACAGTGTAATTCTGGTATGAGATTCTGAAGAGCTCAAAGGAAAAATGCAGTTGATGGCATAAATTTCTACTAAAATACCTTCTGCTAACCTCCCTGTAAGAAATGCAGAGGCTTTCTGACACGCTTCTTCATTCCCTCTTTACAAATCTGTGAAGGCTATAGCACAGTCAAGTATTTAACTAAGGAGTATCCATCCCCCATCTCCCTCACCAACAGATTCAGCCTGATTTCTCGAACTGCATAAACATAGTTCCTCACTGATGCAGTTAATATCAGTCACAAGAGAAAGCAACCACTTCAGACAAACTCGGGGTAAAGACTCTCTTGTACTTCTTATCTTTCAGTATAGCAAAGCGCCTCTGTTTGGGAAAAAAAATTTAAAAAAAAGAAAGAAGCCCTCTTAACTGCAGGATGGTTCAGAGCAATCACATTAGAAAATCATTTTCCATGTCTGGCAGCTGCCAGCTTTCCACCAGCCAAAAGAATGGGAGATGCAGAATTACTTCCATAATGTCTGCTGTTACATTATTTCAGCCCAACATTTCTCATACCTGCGAGAAATCTTGTCTGCTTTTAATTTGTTTAGCTGAGGCATGGACCTGACTAATCCCTCTAGCAAGTGTAGCATTGAATAGACTGCAGTTTGGGGAGGGTTTTGAAGCCAGGAGATGGCAGGGAGAAGAGGTACTTTGCCTTAAGGTTTTGGAGAGAAAATGTGCGTGTGAAACAGCAAATTTACATAGCACTTTGTTACGCAAGACTCCCTATTTAATTTCAACTTTTAGCACAATTTACAACACATTTATATGAGGAAGCATGTTTTTTCTTATGTTTGATTCTGAGATAATTATGTGTGATGTGTAAAGGTGTTTACCGACCTTCATATAAATTCTAGCAATAAACATTTTATAACAAAAGAATCTGGAATAAAGATGAGTACAAAAAGTCAAATGCAGACTAACTTCTTTCTCGAAGGATATAACACCCAGGGACCAGATTCACACAATCTCTGTGGGACCAAAACGGCCAAAGTCTGTTCATCTCCATAAATCCTGTTTGTGTCACTGTAGCAGCCCTAAGGGGACTTCTAAATGCTGATAAACAGTGGTTAGCATTTCCCTCATGTGGAAGACAACCAGCAAAGCTCCCAATTTCCTCTTCCCTAAACACAGCCCTCTCCGAAGTGCAGCTGTGTAGAGGAAGAAGTGGCACTTCAACAGGTGCAAGGTTCTGAGACACTGTGCACTAATAAAAATAGCCCTGAGGGACCATGATGTCTGCCACCACCCATGTCAGTAATGCCTCTCCTTCCCAAACAGCATCATTCCCAGCACAGCCCTTTCTGTCACATACCAGCATAAACAAGCTCCTCCAGCTTTTGGATTCCTGCCCTTGGACCACAAACCATCTTTAAAGTCTCAGATCATACTGTGCAGATACATGTTTAGGAGGATTAAATACAAAGCATAGTTTTCCACATTGAAGTCCATCTAGGCATACCCGGAACCAGAGGCACCTGAAGCACTGTGCTGAGGAGATACACTGCTGTTGGGTGACTTCCAAACCAAGCACCAGCTGAGCACAGGTCCCATGCACAAGTCCCCGCCACTGAAATTCAACAGCAACCAAACCACTCTGCTTGAACTGGAGCTTGAATCCTGTGTCCCATAACTATAACCCTGAGGGGTTTTGGAAAGAGAAGATGATGCTGTGATGCACATTTCCAAATCCCAGGCATAGATAACCACACACCACAATAATCTTAACAGAGCCTCTGCTCCAAGTGTCCTACAACTTTGCTCATCAGAGCTTGGCTTTTGGAGAGCTGTAAGACACCGCTCATGGTGACATACAATTAGCTCTAAAGTCCTGTCCCAGTCCTCTACCTGGCTAAAAAAACAATGAACCCAGGATGGTGCTGGTTGAATGATATTTGATGACTCTCATATCCAGTGAATTTTAGTGTCAGGGTAAGAAATTTGGTTGATTCCCACTGGACTAGTAATGTGTCCAGTAACAACATGTGACTTTCTGAATAACAATACATCAAACATGTTTAGTTTTGTTTGGGGGTTCTTTTGGTTTGTTTTTAAATAATGTTTAACCCACCCTCTATTTGGTTTTAAAAGCAAGCAAGAAATTGAATAAAATGCTGAGGCTTTCCAATCCAATTTAAATTCAATACAGAAATGTGAGAGTGAAGGTTGTGTATAGGCCGTACAGTTAAGCTTAAAAGCTTTGCATAAAAGCAGGAGCACAGTATCACATCCTTGTTTTATATAGCACTAGATTGCTGAAGAACATCTTTTGTCACAGTGTGGTCTGTTACTGATACCTATTTGATTAAAAAACCTGCATGCCTTCATGATTTGCAGGAAACCATTGGTGCTAGGAAGATGCCAGACCCTCACCGGCATCAACCATTTTCTTACATTTATATCTTGCAAGTGTTGATCTCAGGCCCTACCTCAGACAGCAAAGAAAATCAGGTCTGAATAAATCCCCTGCAGTTCATAACTTCGGAATACATTATGTGTTCATAACTTAGTAATACATTACCCTCAGTAAGAGGATTCCTGTGGAACCTGATTGCTCTTGGCATCATTTGAGCAACAGGTCAAGGATTAAGCATTCCAGATCTCAGACTTTCTGCATTCTAATTCTGCCATTGATTTATTTTACATCACAATCTCATTTCTGTGCCTCAAAGACAAATTTTTCCTGACTAAATCCAACCTTCTAAAGCCTTTTGCAGTTCCCTCAGTCCAGACTGTAATGTAAACATGAGCACATGTATATATATGTGCGTGTCTACAACAAGAGAAGCGTGTTGCTCAAAGATGAGTTTTCATGGTAGACCTCTGGCCTTGCTATCATGCTTGCTTCAGCTCACTGTGCAAAGAGTGGCCTGTACTGTCTCTAAAAAAGGCCTGGATTTACAGTATTTTAACTCCAGCCCCTGAATAACACTGAGAATAAAATTCCTATAAACCAAGATGTTGCAATAATAAACAGGGCGTCTTGTACAACTGTGATTTTTCTGACTGGATTTCACAGATTTGTCTGGTGAGTTGGTTTTTTTTGGGGGGAGGGGGCAGGGGGAGTGTTTGATGTTCTTCCCTATACAAATACAGGGATGCAGGTATCCAGGATCCCTTTGAATTCCTCAAGTTCCTGAGCAAGGCCAGGTACATAAACATTTGAATGACCTCCAGTGGAGGTGATTAAATTTTCTGAAGGAAAATGTACCTTATTGTGCCAAGTAAAGAGACAATATGAATGGAGAGTTGACACCAAAATCTAGGCTCCTTGGTTGCCATGATACCTGACTGATAATACTGTTATTTTCCCTCTTCAAAACTCAGGCTTGCTGCTCACCTTCATCAGCACTGGTATCATTTTTGTTTTCTTCATTTCACTTAGGAAACCACTTCAGCATTTATCATATCTTTCACTGCACTTGCTTGTAGACCTTAAAAATCCTGCTGTACCCAGAGGATCTAAATGTGTTTTGAGCAATGCAGTGCAATTCAGCCTGAAAGGCAGGTAAAAATTATAGGCACCAGGAATATACGGAACACTAGAATTTTGCATGTGTATGGGCATGCTCCTTCAATCAAAGAATGATCACTGATTACCATAATCTTACTGCCTACCCTGCAACAACCAGGGGCATAACACACTCTGCTTCAAAGAGCTAAACCACAGGAGCTGTTTTATGGCACATGAAAAGTCTAAATCAGTGCTGTGAATGAAATCTAAATTTTTAGGGGTTTTTCCATAGTTATATTTTTGAAAATTAAACATTTCAAAGTTAATTAAATGATATTGAGAAACTGAGGCTGCTAGTATACAGTTTCTAAAGTCTTAATATAAAAATTTATGATGTTCAAGTGAAATGTTTTCATAAAGATCATTATCAAATGACAACGTCAGAGAAGAAGGGAGGAAATTAGTGGGTTTTTCCAAATGTATATAATTCCCTAGTGTACTGAAGACAGAGAAGCAAGATGAATGTTTCAGATCAAGAGCTGGAAGAGGGAAGATGCTTGTCACAAAGTGATGGGATGGTCAGGGGGACCCACAATAACTGAGGCACTGGGCAATTTAGGGCCTGGGAGACCAGCTGTTTGGTCAGAAGAAAGAAACAGTGTCTGTGGCCTTTCCTGCAATGGGCATAGGTAGTAGTGAGATTATCTCAGGCAGCAGCCAGCAGCAGGAGCCTTGGACAGCAGAGCAAAAGTGGCAGCAAACGGAGCTGCACATAGGCTCAATCACCTACAGTGCCTCTCCCTGGGAGCCCCAAGGCTTGTCTCCAGCAGTCCCCAAAACTGTGATTAACAAGAATCAATGCTCATTTGGCTGATGGATAATAGGGAAGACGGAATAAAGTATTTTAGCTCACCTCTGAAGCCTTTCTGCACATGATTGCAGCTCCAAGGGCTCCTGCCCTGCCCTCACTTGGTATCAGACTACCCTGAAGCTCAGAGTCAGGAGGACACTAAGACCTCTTGGAGAGCCCTAAGGGTGCCAGTCACAGCAGTTTACTTCAAGCACAGAATCAGTGAGCTCCTGCCAGACCTTCACCGCAGCACCTGCTCCCTCCCTCCCTCCGCCCAGGTAGGCAGCGCTGGCAGCGCTGAGCTGCCACGAGCTGAAATGGTGCATGAGCTCCATGTACCAGCAGCGTGGTCATGCTGAACAATGAGGGCTCCAGCTGAGCCAGGGGAAAGAGTCATCTCCTATGCAGGTGAGAATGAAGGAATATGAGCTGGAGCCAAAAATAACCTGTGTAACTCCCCATGGCAGAGCTCTTCCGTATCAGATACGCTAGCCTCCCTACTCATTTCCTCTTTCTGCTTTTTTCTTACCCAATTAGCACCTCATTAACCATCTCCCTACAGTGCCTGTAGTCTCAGCCATATTTAGCCCCTCATTACATGACACACAGCTTGGTAATCATCACTGCAGGGGGATCTGCAGATGTTCTGCAGAAAAACCCACCTCCTCCAGCCATGACCCTGAGCTGTCCTGGAGATTATCTCTTTGTTATAATTTTGTACGTATGCAAACAGCCACAGGCAACATCATCCATTTTTGGTTGTATTTCCTTGATGACAGAAGTGCAGCCACCTCTGCTGCAGAAGGAATGAGCCTATGACTGGGGCTGCTGGAGCATCTTTTCATTTCTCTGAAATCATGTTTCCCAATTTTGCCTCATCTATTTATATTGGTGCTAAAAGCACAGGTTTATAGTCCTTCCCTTAGTTACTACCAGAGCATCTAAATATTGTCTTTCAGGAGCACAGAACTGAGCAGTTCTGCAGGTTGAAAACAGTGGTAAAATGGACCATTGGAACAGAAGCCTGGGGAGGAAATAGGACAAGCTGTGGAGAATTTCTTTGGCTAAAGTGGGTCGAAAGTGTTCAGGACTACTTTTTTTAAAAAAACAAAATGCAGGTTGTAGTTCTCTCGAACCAAACACCCTGAAACCTGTGCCAGCTGTTTGCTTGGGGATCTGTTTATTTACCACCACACATGCATGGCAATCTGAAAATGAAGACTGCTTCATGGTCAGGAGATCAGCAGGGGGATGCCTCAATTTCCCAGAAAAACTCAGGCCTACATATAGATTTAGGGCTGACACTCGCTATGAACTGCTTTCAGTGAAGGGTTCCCTGGAGAAAAATCAGGCATAAAGCTATTGCTCTGTGACATGTACACTTCAACAGACAGTAAAACAGAGTATGACACAAAGATGGTTCTTTACTCACTTCCAGATTAAATTTGAAGACCTTTCCTCCTGCATACGCAACAAGAAACCATCACACCTTCCCAGTCCAATTCTCCCCACCAAATTACTGAACCCTGGGCCTCCAGAGGTTTGTCTCATACAAGCTGAGCCATGTCCAGAGGGGAATACAAGATCTGTCTTATTCTATTGCTGCTGTCTGTGTATAGCAACTATTTTCTGCGGCAATGAATCAAAGTGAAAAAAAAGAACACAAACTGAAAAAAAAAAAAGATAAAATAATAGATATATAAGGAAGAAAGGAAAAAGAGGACAATAGTCTATGGATCATTATTGAGGGAACAGAAAGATGACTATACATTACAGCCATAGAGTTGTTACATTACACAATTGATTCTTGACATTCTTAGAATCACAATAAATAAAAATATGATACTATAGCCACCTGGAAAAACATCATTAGGACAGATACTGGTGTAAATAGATGTGGAATGGCCAATTTACACCAGCCAATTTGCTTTACAGTGATCAACATCATAGGGTTAAAGAAAATCCTTGAGAATGCAAAACAGGGATTACCCAATGGCAAACATTACTGTCCTGCCCTCACACACAGAGCAACTAACCTGAGAGTCAATTGCCATGACTCCAGCAACTCATGATTAATGCATGTGGTATGAAATATTCAGGAGAATATGGGTTAATAATGCCAGTACAAACCAGGAGAGACAGCCCTGCATTCATCATCTGCTAATGTTAAGCCTTGAGCCAGACCAGAGTGGGAGACACAAGATAAATGACAAAGAGCCAGACAGGTTCATCGTTAAAAACATGATGACTTACCACAGTCTTCCACTGGTGCTGTGCTGGAAAGGAGGGAAGATGATTTATTGGCATTATCTTGGTTTATTTTTGTTTAAAAGCTTGGCAATGGAGAGTGAATTGATACTGAAAAAGTCTGTGCAGGGTCTTGGTAGCAGACTTGACATATCCTTCTAAAATAGAGTTAGTAAATGTCCCTGTGCAGACTTTCAAGCAAAATGGAGAGCAAGGAGGGAAATGCTCTTTATCTGAACAGTCTTTTACTGGTGCTTTCACCACTATGAGGTACATTTGAGAAGAAGGAAGAGAAAACCAGTGAAACAGGTTGGTGTGAGGGCACGCTAAAGTCGAATCTGTCTTCAGTGTGCCAAAATGGAGGTGCTGCATTTGTGGCATCCTTGACTTTTGCTATCCCTGTCAATTGCCGAGGTGAAATCTGTGTCTCCCCAGCATCCAGAGGGAGTTCATATTTGACAGGCTATTGAAGGAAAATTAAAGGACAGGGTAATGATCTTGGCATCAGGCAGAACTACCCACCAGCAGAAAGTGCTACAGTTCATTTTTGCTTCCCTTAGGGTGAACTCTTGGTTTTCTTTAAAATCTTAACTTTTAAACTCCAGACAACCTCAAAAAAAATAGCACAGGTCATCTGGAACCTCTTGTAAAAGGGGGTGAACAATAAATATTCACAAGTGAAAATGTTGAGAAACGGCTAAGTAACTTAGGCAGAGTATGAGGAGACAGCCTGAGGTGGAAGAATTCCTTTGGCTCAGTGCTTCCTTACTCAGTAAGTCATCTGCCAATGCCTGGTACCGGCGGCAAGAACAGGCTAGGAAGGCAAGTCAGAATCAGGAGAGAAATCAGTTGGAAAGAGGATGTAGCATATTCTTTAATACCAAGTATGTGTTGATATGGAGTAACACAAAAACCCATTTTCTGAAGTTGGAGGCTTTTGGATATTTTATAGTTCCTATTTTTTAGAAAAGAAAAAAATTTATCTCTGAGTTAAGCCCCCTCAATTTATCTTGTTCTGTTCAAATACAGCAAAAGATTTATGTAAATTCATTATTTTCTCTAAGAGTGTCATCTGGATTTGCTTTTTATTAAATATTAATACATTTGTCTAGGGAAAAAATTAAATTCCTTCCTTGGCAAATCCTCCGGAAGTAGATAGTTAAACTGGAGGAATTAGAGCCAGTATTGTCTTCTGGGGAATCTCATCAGAGCAGATCCTTTTCCTGGTCTAGCTTTCATTGCATAAAAGCTTTTCTGTATTTTCCAGAGCCACGGAAAGAAACAGAGGAAGAAATAGAGTGAGTCCAGGCACTGACCATGGGATGGAGCTTACAGCTAATCCTCTCTCTGCACCGAGAGGAGGGGAGGAAGGAGGTCCAGATGCAGTTTTGTAGTCACTTGCTCTGTCATTTCAGTTTGAGTGATAACCTGGAATTTCTTGCTTTGGAAAATGTGGAAATATCAGATTACTCCCTGTCTCGCTTTCTCTCCCCCACACACATGGACCTCTTTCACAGCCAACTGGCCATTTTCTGGACCAACAATTAGTTCAGTGAGGTCTCCATGCGGATGATCTCCCTGCTTTGTCTGTCACATATCACTGCAACAGTGTCTGTATTGCCAAAATAATCTCCACAGCTCGTGCCTGACCTTTCTCATTGTTCTGATGAGAGGGGCAGAAAAAAATAAAAAGGCAATAAAAGACATATCCTCTTGTGCCTTTCTTGCACACTGGATGCCTTCTTTTCTATTCTCGAATGCTTTCTGCATTAGAAATTCTGTACTGTTGTGATCTACAAAAAAAATCATTTTCAGCACTTGTGATGCAACTCTATTTCAGTTCCTCTTCCTTTTCAGCTCACGCATTTTGTCCCCTTTCTTTTTGCCATTTTTGCAACAAAAGGAGCTCTCTCTGTTATATCAAAGAAAGATCTTCTTAGGGAACCATTCAATTGACTTACTTAAAGACTCAGGTTGTGAGTGCTGCATGTAGAGGCCCTTCGAAATGTACTGACACTAATATTTTAAAAGATTTCCTCTCCCCTTCTCTCCCACTGGTTCTGATCAGGGAATCTGGACTGTGTAAGGTCTTTGATATTTTCCCTCTTCTCTTTGTAAACAGTTAATAGGGAACAGGACTCAGGTGTGCAAACCTGCAGTAAGCACTGAACAAAAACAAGACGCAAACCTCAATTCAAATATCACCAATATCTGGAACAAAACCCAACTGCAACGAGAATTTTCTTTTGCTTTGGTTGCCAGGAAACACATGTGTTGGCCCCAGTCACCAGTCAGGCAGTGAAGTATCCATCTTTGTTCCATTTTGCTTCCCAACACAATAAAATTACTCTTACATTTGGTTCTCTGTTACTGGTGTAGAAATCAGGTGGCTCATGAGGACTAAAAGAAGCACGGCTTGGGGCTAAACTCAAATTGCCATTTTTATAGGTAACTGTAACTGTACTGATTCCCTTCCACCGGCAGTGGAACATTCTCATCTGCAGTGTGAATATGCCCTGGCTGTTGAAGGTCTCATTTTCAGCACTCAGCTCTCTTGGATGGTGGATGAATGTGCTCTCCCGAGCTCTGGCTGACAAGCCAACAGCCCTGGCCTTTGCCTGCACAGGAGACCCCGAGGCAGGCGAGGCAGTGCCCCTTCCCCTCCTCAGGTTACCACTGCACAGGGTCACTTTTGGCTGTAGTCAGCAACAAGCAAAATAAGACTTCCTCTAACTCTAAAGAGAGAACAGATACTATATCCAGGAATGTGAGTGTGTGTGTCTGCGTTTTAATATCAAAAGAAATTAAAATAATGATGCAAAACTAATATGAAAATTCGCTGCAGAACAATTTGATTGTTCTGGGAAAACACATCTCCCATTTTTAATCATGGTAATTAATTTCAAAGATTAAGAGTATTCATAGATGAAAATAAAGCATTAAGATTAGAGGGAGGATATGCACTTTACTGGGCATTTGGGTATTAATATGATTTTTTTTCATATTAATTTTAAAAGCACAGATGATTAAGATATTAAAATAATACCTAATATTTATATACTGTAGTGCTTTTCATCTTCAAAGCATTTTGCAAACATTACTTCTGTTGCAGAAGACTTGAGAAGAAATGGATTTCACTTTATAAATGAAAATGTTTCAGTTGATTCCATATTAAACTGCAAACAAAAGACATCTCTGCCATTCATGTCAAGTTACTGGTAAGTATTAAACTGGAGACAGATGCAGATCAAGGAAAGTTACTACTGAAAAAGAAACATCTAGCTAATTGAAACTATAAAAATAAATTCTTAAAGAAAGGAAGATAAGTATTCACATATCTTCATGGGTCAGACAAGGTGAAATTCATTCCTGTTCACAAAGGTTTGAGTGGAATGCAATTGGTGCATAGATCCTATCTGGCCTTTTGATTAATTTCACCCGCTGTCTCCAAATAAATGGATGCATATTACCCACTCCACAGTTCATTGAAAAACTAACCCATCTCCCTCCTTGGCTCATCTCAGCCCAGTCATGAATGTGCCCAACCCAAACCATTCTTCCCTGTTAAAATGGGCACCAGTTCAAGAACAACCGAGCTGCTGCTCAGTGTGTCCTAACTGACACAATTTGGTAACCTCCATTTAAGAAGGTCTGCCCCAAATATTTTCATTCCTGGCTCTGACTTCTCATAAAGATCAGTGTCAAACTGTCTTTTGAGTTGTTCACAAATCAGACTGCAGACATGTCCCCACCACACCTCAGCAACACTGGGCTCACCTTCCCATTTTGCTATCATGATGTAACACCAGAGATTTCTGATATTTTGTGAATACAACAATGAAGCCAAGATGTTGTCCTCAAACTGCCCCTTTTATTTATTTGTGAGTTCCTTGATACCTAAATTCCTTCTTAAGCCAAGAGAGGTGGTGCTGACCATGGTATGGCTTTATTTACCCTCTTTGACCTCAAAGTATCTCTTTCTCTAACCCAGCCTTAAGCTCATTCTGAAACTCCCTACTGGAGCAGGTCCAGTTGATGACTCTGGAAAGCTCATGCTCAGGTTGAGAATAGCACTCCAGCACACTGAAACAATCTGTACCCTCCAAACACAGATTGCATGCCAAACATCCTGTGATGCTCTTGGGCTGCTCTGTCTGGGCAGCACCCAGCCCTGACCTCGGTCAGCCACTTGGGTCCCTCAGAGCAGCACAGCTCACGGTGTCACACGCCATGCAGCCTCAGACTCCTGCAGTACCTCCTGTTTCACAGCCACCCATCCAGGAGAACAGCTGTGAAAACAGCATCTTGCAAACTGTAGGAACACATACCTTAAATAGCCAAGAGGAAAACAAAATGCACCGGAGCCCTTTAATTGCTTCTTTAAAAGCAACTTGCTTTTTAAATTTGCTTCTTTCTTCTTTAAAAAGGAAGAAAAGGGGAGCGAGAAGCAGCACGCTGATCTGCTTACTTACAGATATGGATACATTTAGCTTATTGCCTGCACTAGTCTCTGCTTTCTAAAATTTCTCCTTATTAAGAACTCAAGCAAATTACTGCTGAAGAGCTCTTATCTACACCGTATTATAAGAAGTGAGCAAAAGACTGATTCAGACCTGATGGAGAAGAAGTGCCTTGCAGCTCTGCCTGAGTGCACGAGCGGAAGGCAGGTTCAAACAGGCTGGAATAATTATAATGAGTTGTTTGCTGTTCTGCTTGGCTGGAAGGTGTTTGTTGTCATGCTTTTTTAATTACTAAGTCCTTCTGTAGCACAATTTTCTTTCACTTGATCATTACAGCCACCTATGACATTTAGAAAGAAAGAATTTGTGTAAGATATGGTGACTACAGGAGGAGTTACTATCTAGTGAGTGGAATAATATGCCATGGAAAAAGAAAAATTCAGAAGGAGTTGCATCTATGAGACATGAATATAACCTTTATTTGCAACAGTTAAAGCTCTCAAGCACCTCAAAGTTAACTACTGACACAATGCAGTAACTCCAGTTTCATCACATTTGCCATACGCAGAGAAAATACACAACCCGAACCAGGATTCCAACTACCTGCTGCTTTAAAAGGTAGTGTAATAAATTGCTCTGAAAATGGTAACGTGCTAAACAAGCCAGAAGGGAGTATCTGAATGGGGGAGGTTGTGGAAAATGGAGATTTGGAACCATTTAAAAACATTTCACAATAAAAGATAAAAGCCACACTCCTACTATCTGAAAGTTTACTGACAAAAAAATTACTTGTCTTAACAGAACAGTGAGGGCACCTAAAAGGTATAGGAATATGCATCCACATAAATCACACATATAGACCCACTCAGAGGTGATGTGCATGCATGGATTACAGATATATTGCATATATATATATATATATGCACTTCCTGCACCAGAAAAAAAGATAATAATAATAATAAACATGTAGTTCAGATTTATTTAAGAAAACTTCTAGGGGAATGAAAATAACAAACTCTAGCAACAGTTTATGATGTTTACTACCCTCTTCTGTGATGCAAAGGGGTTTTTGAGGGTTTGGGTCTAATATTTCTGAAAGGTCTTAAGCTTGTCATGGGATGCTGACAAACATTTTCTGAGTATGTTAGGGTGGAAACTCAGGGTTTTTGCTCTTGTGGGTGCTTCTGACTTCAGTCTTTCCTACACCTTGCTGAGACTGAGGGGAACTGGGATGAATGATCAAACAGCTCTCCCTAGTTCTGTCTAGGCCAGTGAAAGGAACCCTAACCCAAGTGTTAACTCATTATTACAGGACAATACTGTCACAAATAGTCCTGGAAAAGCAGAATTGTTTGATGCATACATTTTCTAATGTTCAGGGCACCAAGTCAGGGACATCTTTCTAATCTAATATTAATGTTCCAGGACGTTAAACAACAGCTATTTAAAGTTCAGCCTTTTCAAATCAATAAGAACTGATCACTTATACTCAAGAGTTTTAACTCTGAATAAGAAATGTACCCTAGAATGTGACAGTAAGTGCAGAGCATCAAGATGCAGGAGCAGAGCCAGGAGTGATGATTCAGCCTTGGCCACAGCACAGTGCCCAAATGCTGATGGCCTGAAGAGAGGTCACGAGTACCACCAGGGTCAGGGCAAATCCCCTGTTCTGTGAAAGACACAAGGGAGCAATGTTTCCTTCTTCAGAGAGAAAGCTCAGGCCTGACGTGATTTTTGTTGACGGGGCAGGCTTCCTCTCTCTGCATGTTCTCTGTCTAATATTTACATATCTCAGCCCAGCTAATCCCAGAGGCTCTGCAAGCACCAGAGGGCAATTCCTGCAAGCTGCAGAGCGGTCAAAGGTGATCGTCCCCAGGGGTGAGACCCCCTGCTTCCAGCCAGCCCCAGGGAGCACCCGAGATGCCTGCCAGGGAACAGGGACCTCACAACACTTGAGTTGCCTTTCTCCTGCATAGATCCTTCAGCATTTACCATAGATGAGCTCTGCAGACCCTCTGCTCAGCTACGTGCCTCCCTGGATAATGTGAAAGCTTGATATCCTCATCGTCCCTGAAATCTGGCTGAGACAAACTTGAGCAATCAGGACAGATCTGCTTTTGGAAGCAAGACAAAAATGGTGTGGAAGCTAAATGAGAACATAGTCTCCTTTAGAGAAGGATTTTATTTTTTTGATGACATTTTTATTCTGGGACAACAGAAGGGGATAACCTAGACCTTACACTTCCATAATGATGTTTGCTATACAGCCTGCAATGGGTCAGGATGGCATCTGCCATTACACTGAATGGGCCACAAACAAGCTTTGCTTTCCTTATACATGTTCCTTGTATAAGGAGAACAGGAAGAGAAATCATCTTTTTATTAGACCCACTGATTGAGCTGAAAAACACCAAACATGCCTTGTGGGGGAGAAGGTCAAAACTTTCTCTGCTCCTCCAGTCATATCAGCTAGGTCACCAAAAGTTAAGGCCTGCCCTTGCAACCCTTGTCGTGGTTACAGCAGCTCTAGAAGTCTGTTACAAATGCTGGTATCGATATACCCTCTAAACCTGACATAGATTAAAAGGGAGGGAAGTCACAAGACCAAGGTGGGCTTAAAGCAAAAACTATACCCACATCTGTTACAAAATGTGAAAGATGAGTTCACTGCATCCCGGTTAGAAAAAAAATCTTGGCAGCACAGTGACTACATTATTTCTCTTCTACAAACACAAAATAAATAGATAGGTGAAGCTGCATTGAAAACTGAGTAACTGGAGAGTAAAACTATAAGAAGCTTCAACATTAAACACAAAACCTGTTGAACTTTTAACCCCAGAAAACTCAGTCCCATCTTAGTCGAAATTTTTGGTAGAAAAAAATTTTGAAATAATTGTTTACAAAGAAAAGGAAAATGTTTAGTTGGACTAAGTCACCCTAAAACTCTGCATCTGTCTGAGAGATCAGAGTGAGTCCCATCACTTTTTCATCATTCATTACTGGTTTTTTGCCCTCATTGGACTGCAAGCCCCATGAGGCAGAGATGCAGCTTTGCATAACTCGAGCATGGACTTACAGCACAAAACATTATGGTGCCAGCACAGGCACAGAGACTACCAATAACCAAATCCCAAAGTGCCAGTGCACTCAAACAAATTCCGTCAGTCAGAGACAGTCAAAACACCTTAGAATAAAATGTGTTGAAACAATGCAACTTGACATTTGTAGATCAATAGATGTTTGTTTTCCAAAAGTTTTGCTCTTTTAATTTTTCATCCCAATTTGTGATTAAAACAAGTGTCTAAATATCAGAATTCCTCAAGGGAAACTCCATTTTTCAATCCTCTTCAATGATAAAACCAAACTTTTCTTCTTGATCTACAGAAAGCTGCAGATATGTAGATGGGATCAGAATTCACTTCCTGTTGCTCAGCTAGAAATCTGATTACATACCCAGAAGACTTCACAGATTTCCAAGCAATTTCCAGATTTGTCCTTTCCAACAAAGCTTGAACCCAGTCCAGGTTAAAACTAGGTCTCAGATGCAGGAGGAGCAGCAGTTTCCGTATGCCTTGGCTTTTTTTCCTCTTGCAAACCCAAATGCCTCTGCAGAGGAGCTGCTGCAGGAAGAGGAGCTGTCTGCGGGCACAGCCCAGTGCCAAGGTCCCCAGCACATTCTGGGTATTGCACAACAACCAAATCCATCCTGCTCTTTCTGCCTCCAGCTGGACTAAGGGCTGGCTTCCTCAGCAAACTCCATGTGTTAGAGGAAAGCCTTCTACTTTAAAACTAGATTAGTTCTGGTTTACTGAACATCCAAAATTTATGATATTTAACATACTGAAATTTTATTGCCTTTAACCATCATATTATAAGCATGTGAAGTTTCAGCAAAAAATAAGGAAAAACTGTTTATTCTAAGAAATGCTTGGGTTGGCAATCCAATAAACTCTCTAATAAGTTGCAAATTTAAGCCTTCACTGGACCACAACCAACAGTATAATTAGCTCGGTGTGTACCTCAGCTCTTTATCACTGCGCAAAGACCCTGTGACACACAGGTGAAACCAACCATCTGAGGGACAGGACTGTAAGGCTGGTCCTCAAGAAATGAACCTTCAGTGATGCAGTCCTCAATTGCTTTCATTTTCCATTTCTGCCCTGCATTATTATTATTATTATTATTATTATTATTATTATTCATTGAGGTTTGTTTGTTGTAACAAAAAATCCACCAGACATGAGCCTGTTACTGCCTCATGGAGACACACAGCCGGGAACAGCCCCTGTTCCCAAAGAACAAGAGCAAGCAAAGTAAAAGGATGAGGGGGGAGGGAAAAGCAAGGTGAGAAGATACATCTTACCCATCCTGTCTTGGTGGCCTGACTTGGTGGATCCCTTCACCTTGCCACCTGTTTTCCTGGCTCTGCAAACAGACTATTCCCTCACAAAGACAGAGCTGAATCACTCCTTGCTCTGTGATCTTCATGGTTAGGGAACAGAGCGCTTGGAGTGCCATGACTTTTGTGGCTGCATATTCACCATCGTCACTTGCTAAGGGCAAGGTGCCGTAGAAGACATCTTGGAATTTTTCTCCAGCTCATGTTAACATGTTCAAAAGTTTAGGGAGTGTGCAGTGTCACCTTGTTTTCTTCTCAACCATCTCCTAAAGCAAGAACCTTAGTTTGTCGTTGGGAAAAAATTTCTAATTCTTATGGTGTCAGAAAACGATGTATTTGCCCCATATATACCATGCAAGGTATGGTAAGAGATGAGAACAAGCCCACAACTAACTAAATCTTTCTATATACAAAATTATTTCAAGTATTGAGTGGAAACAATTATTTGCTGTAGCCTGCAAAGGTATCTGCATGAATTGTTTTTTCTATTTAACACCTTCCAGGCCTGTGCTCAGACATTCTTCATAGCCTATGTACAGTGAACATAAAAGACCTTCACTATCTTCCACTAGCTTTACACTAGATAAAATCTGTTGGCTTTAATGAAGATGCACCTTTTTTTATATCTGTGTAAGTAAAATGAGAACCAGATCATCTCAGTGAAAATGTCAGGTTGCTAATGGTGTTCATTTTTACTTAGAAATAATGAGGAGAAATACCTGGCACAGAATTTCCCTGGCATAAGGAACAGTGCATAACAATGAGATTCATCTCAAGCATTTCGACCCATCCAGAGGATGTATTCCATCACCTTACACAGTAGATACAGAAAGGGATGTCCATGAGAAATCCAATCCCTTTTAGGTGTCTGTCCTGGGATGAGATAAAGCTGCACTGGAAGTATTTCTCCCTGGCTCCATTGACTGTAAAAGAAATCTTTATTAGTAGCTAAGGATAGAAAACTAAATTGATATCAATCCCATCACTGGTGCCTGCCTTTGTTAAAGACCTGAAAAGCTGCAAATGTTCAGCTCCATTATGAGACAGTGCTTCAGCCATTCAACATTCACAGTGAGCCCAGTCAGGAAGCCTGCACAACACTCCGGCTAAGGAGACAAGGAAGAACCCTCTGTTCTCTTCTCTGTCACAAACACTCTCTAAAGATCCAGCACCCACAGCCTTGTGAGCAATTTTTTTCATTAAAAATGAAAAAATAAAATCAGAATATTCCTTTAGTTGATCCCAGACATTGTTTTTCTTCACAAGCTGTCTGGTGAAGTACAATATTTTGTTTACCAAGATAATAAATAATTTGTTTCATGTTATTTGCTTTACTTTCATTTGGTTTTAAATTAAACACAGCCAGGGTTGTTTCCATCAAATTGAAAATCTGATGCCTTCTGTGCATAACAAAACAAACATTTTTATTCCTTTTTTCCCAAAAACAATCCTCAACCAAATAGGAATAATTTGGTTTACATGAAGTTTCAGTTTTCAACAAGGAAATTATTCATCCAAAGAGACTGGAAACATGAGGATCATTAACTAATTACAGCTTGTGATATCCCCAGTGCAGTGGTAAGAGGACACTTTCCATGTTATTAAATTCTGGCCAGGATGAAATCAATGTACTTGCAAAAGCTGATGAAGCACCAGGTCTTTTGAACGTGACCCTAAGCGACATACTCAGAGGCATCAATTTTCTGAAAAGGGTGGGTGCTTTCTTTTTACTTTAATTAAGACCACCATGTGCTGCCTAATGTGTTTAATAATGTTGCACTCTTGTGACAAATGGTGAGAAAAGGGCTCTGAGTTCACGGAGATTGTGCAGCTTAGTGTCACTGGCAGCAGCTACTCATTTATCCACCAAACATTCTATGATGTTCTTAAAGGCATCTGGTCTTGGCTGCGTCTGACATGCAGGGACAAAGCGGTCCAAAAGAAGAGAAAAGATACCTTCAGCTTGGAAATCAATGTGAGAGGTATTTTTCACATCAGAAGCAGCCCATGAGAAGGGCCTTTCATCATAAGGGAAGAGTGGTTATCAGAAGAAAAGGGGTATGTAGTGCCACCATACATCACCCCAGCTTACAGAAGTGAGGAGCCTCACGGGGAGCCTTTTTGCTGGTGAGAGGCAGTGCAACACACAAGCCACATTTCCAGGAAGATATATACCATATATCACAAATAGGTGTCTAGCCTGTGGTTCCTTAGTCATCAGTATTCTCTTCTTCCCACTGAGACAATTCTCATGTTTCTAAATTCTGACCAAGTCTTAAAAGTCTTTGGGTTTGATTCCCCAAACCTCTGTGTGCTCATCTGCCGTCTAAATCTAGTTCTTACCACTCGCTAGGGAGTTTTCTTCTAGAGTCAGGAAATCGAGACCTTAAATCAAATTTCTCTGAGCTGACTTTTTGCATGTTCCCTCTGTTATATGCTTGAATAATTCTGAGCAAAACATTTATTGCTGAGGTCTGCACCATATAACTTGACCATGGAAGTAGTGATGCAGAAGACAGAAGAAAAGATATACTGGGTTAATGAACCATGCCCACATCTATGCTTTCTGCAAAAAAAACCTTTCAAGTGGAAATTATTGAGGTTTCCTTTGTGTCATTCTATTTGTCAGAAGACTTTAGTCCTTCCAAATGTTTCACCACTGGGGTTTGATGGCATAATGATGTCACAGGGAAAGTTTTGGAGTGCAAGATTTCAAGAAGTCCTGAACATTAGAAGATATTTCATTTTCCCTGAAAAATTTCTATGCCCAAGAACAGCTCTTCTGACTTCTGTGCTGAAATAGAACTCAACATTTAAAGAAAAAAAAAATATATAGATAGAACAATATTCTACTCAGAGACAGTTCTATCCAGCCTGTCATGATCTTCACATGTTAAATTTATCCTAAAACCTATTTTCCAACAGACTGTACTTTAGCTGTTTATAAAATTGACAAGCAAAACCAAATTATTTCGTATATCATATTGGTCAACTATTTGTGTTTCTGAAAATTATTATTTTCTGTTTGTTTTTCTCCATGTACATGATCACAGGCTATCAGAGAGATAGCTTGGGGGGTAGAAGAGGCATATCTTCGTAAGTATTTTTATCTCCAGCAGAAATATATGACATTGTGTTGAATATTTTTCATTTATTTAATGAGAAATCAGAATGCATTGCCAGCCAGATGCTTTCCATTATGATCTGTGCTGCAAACACTTGAGTTTGCCAGCCTGAGAATTAGATCCTGCTACTTGAAGAATTCTACTAAGAAGTACAATAGTTTGTCCTGTCACAATGAACTTCTTTCAAGAACCGAATGTAAAAATAGGTGTTTTGTCAAAGAAGTACACTGCAGTCATAAAACTGGAGAAGGACACAGATACTTCTGTGGAGTGTTTTACTGAATGCAAGGTTGGCTTGGTTTGGATGAGAGGCTCAAAAGTGGGCTATAGAGGAGGAAGGCATGTGCCATCGGTACCTCAAAATACTTGCTGTATGGGAGGCAGGAAGCAACCCTGACTGTACCTACATCTCATTTCACTGCCCAAGCTGGAGAAGCAGGGAAAAAAATCATAAATCTTTTTCCATTTGTCTAGTGTTTCAGACAGTTATTTGGGCACAAACTAGTCTCTATACAAGACCACCCACTCCCTGATAGCTCCACTACTCCTGCCAGTGAGAATGCCAGCGGAGTTGGGGATTTTACAACACATCCATGTTAGTGCCTGGATGATAATATCAGACACATTTCTCTGCCAGCAGCTAATGGGTTTTTCAGTCATCACCATCCACACAGGTCAGTCAAACAACATTGAACCAGATGCTCAGTGCTCTTTATTGCATTGCCACTCTCAAAGCCATCTAAGCTTGACTGTTTGCCAATTTTTCTTTTAATAAAAAATCTCTTTCTTTCTGTTTGTGCAGAAATCCATCACAAAAAAGAATATTATTTACAGTATACCCTGGCTACTGGCTATGGCCAAAAATAGTGTTTAACAACAGGAGGAAAAGATCTGCCACTCCATGGAAAGAGCTACATCTAATGCCAGCTATATAATTACTGCTCTTTCCACCTCCAGTAAAATTTATAGGCAGTACTGTCATTTAGGGTTTCATGAGGATGGACTTTCATGCTTTATGGTGAGTACATTAATAGCTTCTAACTACTGAAATTTCTAATCATCTATATTGAAAAAAGAAATTTATTACCACACTATTACAGCCATTTTAATCTTCTACAAGCATATTATTTGCACATTTGAGTATAAGTCATCAGTAAGTTCTTTCTAAGAAGATTACTTTAATGTAACTAAGTAACATGGTGATTCTGCAGACTATGGGTGAACATCAGCCCTCTGCTAACAACCAGAAAAACTCCTGGAGGAGGGAGACTTGAGTGAAGTTTTTGTCGTGGAATCTGCTTTGGTTAATTTAGCAAGGATTGAGCTGGTGATACCTGGATTAGGGTCACCGAGGAGCTACAGATTAAACCAATGGTTTAGAGGCAATGAAGGAGGATTATGACTTCTGCGGAACGAAAACCAAAAGGCTACGTGCGGAGCCTGGCCTTTCCAGACAAAGTGTGTGACATTTCTTCACAAAGGTAGTCTGGAGGAGAAAAAACGATCTTGTTTTCATTCTTGCTTGCTGCAGAACTTCACCTGAATTGAGACATTCAGGAGCCTAATCTTGTTTTCCACAATGGCATTAAAACTGTGAGATCTCCAGTCCAAACCACTGCAGAGGATGGGGCCAGCTCAGCGCCGGTTGCTCAGGGCTGTGTCTAGTCAGGGTCTGAGTATCTCTGAGCATGGAGAATTCACAGATTCCTTGGCCCCTTGTTGCCATGTTGGACCACTATCACTGGGGGAAAAAATCTGATTATCTCTCTTTCTGCAACTTCTATTCACCGTGTCTTCTCTCACTGCTGAGAAGAGTCTGCCTCTGCCTTCCCTACTCCTGTCAGGCAGCTGAAGCCAGCAGTGAGGTCTTCCCCATGAGTGAGTTTCTCCCTGAGTTTGTCCTGGGAAACACTGTTTTCCTACTGTTTGCAGGAAGCTTAGGGCAGTCCATAAGAGACTTGAGGAGAACCATTTCTTTGGTTATCACCTCGACCACTCTTTCCAAGCTGGGTAGGAAATCAGGTTGCAGTTGCCACAGCCACCTTCCTTCAGGTGTGTGAACATCAGCAGATGAAAAACCCTAATATCTGTGCCATTGTTCTTCATTTCCTTCAAGTAAATGCCACCTCTCTGTAAAGATGAGATAACACACTGAGCCTCAGCAGCAATAGATTTCCAGGTGAGATGTCTACATCAGCTGCTGTGCAGCACCCTGCCACTGCTGGCATCTAATTATACACCTGGGCACTTTCATCTGATAACCGTGTGTGCTGCAGCTGGAGACATCTCTGTCACTTCATGCAGCTTTAAGAGTTTCTGTGACACGCTCAGGAAATGCTGCAGCAGGACCAGGGTGCCAGAGCACGAGCAGAGGAGTGTGGAGAAGGACAAGCACACAGCGCTGGTGGATCCCCTCCTCTCCCCCTCACTCCACCGAGCCCTGCCATCAGATGCTGTGGCCTGTGGCTGGATGGGAGCAGAGGTGTTGACAGATGCTACCACAACCAGGATCCCCAAGAACTTTCTCTTCTGCCCACCAGCCCTTTCCAAATTCCTGTACCTCCAACCGTAGCAGAGGCATGCTGTACTGGGATGCTGTTCAAACCACCAGGTCTCTTTGCAATTTATTATCTCTCCAAGTTCCATTTTGATTATCTGTCTGAAAACAAAACTCTGTAGCTAAGCACTACTTGTTTTTTATGTCACTGCTGCTGCTGTGTTAGGGCACTGGTATCAATTTTGGATGCTTCATCGAAAAAATTTCCTTTTGTGTTTCCTCCATGCAGCCTCGAATCAAGTAAAGCAAATAATGAAACCATCAGGACTGAAGTAAGGAACAAGGTATTAGGTTTTTTATTACTTACAAAATTTATTTCGCTGCTGTTTCAGCTTTCTCCCATCCTTGCCAAAAGGCAAACATCTGGATATATTTTATGGAAACAAATGCTTGGGCTTCTGTGGCCACATCATGGTGCTGCACAGCAAAGGGCCTTAAAAGTCTGCAGCACCTTTAGATGTATTTCAAAAGTACAAATAAGGAACAGAAGGATTTTTACACGGTGCTGATTTCATGTACAACACTGTCATTTCTAATTGTATGCTCACCATGCACTTGCAGCTCAGTACACTTGGTGAATTTGTCAAAATTGCAAAAGATGCCAGGAAAAGGCCATTTGCAGCCCATCTCTGTTTCAGTGATATTTGTAACAGTTGCACAGCCACAATTTTGCTGTGAGGTGTAGTTTTTGGGGTTTTTTTCATTTGGGAAGTGTTAAACAACTGTTTGTTTATAAATTTTATTGCTTGTGGAGGGCAGAAATAAAAAAAAAATCTTGAAAAATGAAATTTTCCTATTCCCTAGAGCAATAATTGATTTTTTTCACTTCACTAAAATGCTTAAGGCTTTACCTCTTTATCTGAAATTACTCTGGGAAATCATTTCCAAAATTAGCCTGGGATGGGAAAGCCAGGTTGTCTGCAATCTCAAGCACATCTTGTGCTCCCCTTAACTGTTATTTGAAGCAAGATCTGAGCCTTGCTGTCTGCTAACGGAGTTACTCCGTGCAAACACTGTTTATTTGCATAGACATCTGGATTACCAGAAGATGGGGTTTAAATCTGGACAGACAGAACACACATGTGCACACACACTAAATTTTTCAACATCATAATGTATACAGTGGGGTCTAAAGAAATGAAAAATATCCCAACCAAAATTCTTACATTACTCCTGAATTAGGTTTCAGTGGATTTTTATTGTCTGGGAACTTGCAATATTGCAAATGGAATAACCAGGGGAAAAAAAAGAAAAAAAGTATCTTTAAAGGATAGATATAAGTGGAAGCTGAAACAAAAAGTATTCGTCTTTACGCAGAAACACCACATGCACCTGCCTGCTTCCACTTCCACACAGTAAACTTGCTTTTAAGGCAGTAACATGAAGAAAAATACATGCAAATTTCTGAAAGATTGAATGCAATGTTTCATTGTGCTGGCTACAGCCAAAATAGCATGATTGGACTGACCTTTAGAGCAGACTCACATCAGCATCAACATCAAATAGAAACTTTTTGTCTTGTGCAGGGTGTTTACGGATAATCCATTTCCCCTACCCAAACATATTGATTCCTTCTTCTTTCCTGGTGAACAAACAAGTGTCCTCTGTCTTTGCAGAACACACATTAGCCTTTCTCTTCTGTGTGTGAATGAACACAAATACAAGCATAAACACCAATTTTAAGTACATACATGTATATTGTCATGTAATGTATATGTCTGTGTCTATGCATAATGCTTGCATTAGCAAAATTCCGTGTCACCAAAAGAAGGTGTGTGACCCTTTGAGGAATCACAGACGTGAATATCTCTCGAATGGCACCACTTTTCCCTGCGGTACAAACTGTGGTGGCACCCTGAGCCAGCCACGGAAGGGGGAGCCCCACGGGCAGAGGAATTTCACAACCAGCTCTGCTGGTCCGCCCCAACAGGAAACTGCCTTCTCCAGAGAGATGGTCAGGAGAGGGGTCACCTCAGGCCCTATGGGACAAAGGGACATAAGGCAGGGGTGGCTGCCACCTCCCAGGAAAATCTCTCTGGAGGAAGAACTGCGATGACAAACCAGCAGTCACAGCCCGAGTTGCTTTCTACGCCCGTGTCCCAGGCAGGGCAATCGGGAAAATGTTTGGAACAGCATCTCATATCATTGTGCCAGCTTGGCTTGGCCAAGGGGTCCTCACACTTAGAGACAGAAGAAAGAAACTAAGCCCACCCCATGCAAACCACCAGTGCTGCTCTCTGCCTGATGCTGAAGTCTAAGGTTGCTAATTAACATCTCATTATTGACAGAGCCAGGCAAGAGGTCCCAGCAAAATGTAATTTGAAAACTTGAGGTAAAGGGAGAAGGGATGCAGTTTTATTGCTTTGAAAATTGTACTTTAGAGGAATTAAACATTGGAAATGTCAAGAGCTCAAAATTAAGTGTTTGAAATTATCTTTTTATGTATTTATTTACAGCTTATTGGTTCGATGGAAAAAAAAACACATCAAGAGTTTTTTTTCATTCCGTATCAGAAGAGGGAAAAATTTCTCATCTCAGAAATTCTCCAAGGGTGAAAAAACCACTTTTTTCTGAGGTTTGGCTGAGCAAGGGTCATTGCTGATTTCCCATGTTAGTTTCCATGGATTCTTCCCATTAATATATCTCACATCCAGCCACTGCTATGCATAGCAAGTTCTTGAAAGTACAGAGTGCCTTAGTGTTCTCTGTGTATGCACGATGATAATGCATCAGCCAGCACAAAGTAAGGCTTTGCAAATTCAGATAAGATATGGACACCTTAGTATAAGGAATAAATTATTTTATTCTAGACCAGACTTACAAGTTTTGATCTCACTTATAGTTGATGATCAAACCTGGACAGCAACTCCACCTTTGGTAGCCAAAGCAAATCCATGCAACACAGAGTGTGTCAAGTGTCCACCAAAGTCCTGAGGCCCCAAAGAAGAGCCGGATTCTTCATCACAAGACAACTACGCTGTGTGGAACAAGGTCACCCTCACTCCCCCTTCTGAGCCTGGAGTCTTTAAAACTTAAGGGGTCCCATCCAAAAACCTGGAAACTGTAAATTATATTGTGTCATACAAGCAGAGCAGAGTAAGTCAAGGATGGTTCTAATGTCTAAGGAGTGTTTGTAATGATGGAGTAGGGACTTCTTCAGTCAATCAGCTCTTAAAAGTGCATAGAACAGATAATTTTTTCAGAACTACTAATATCCCCTTTATAAGCAAAATTTCCAAAAGTTTGTGCCTCAAAAGCTGCTTGCTATCACACATTCAGATATCTTCTCAGGTGCAGCAAGACTACTGGCAACCTCTCTTCCAGGGACGCCTCATCACAGCACTGAAAAGATTCTGTATAATTGGAAAATTAGTCAAGCGCAAACAGGTGTCAGTGGGCGATGGTACAGGGAGATACAGTCCTCTTATCTCAGTGTTTGCAAACCTGTCCCAGCTCTCAACAAAGGGCTTACCAGTCTCAATGGTAAAGGAAAAAATAGCTTTGAAACGTGTCTGAACAACAGCTTACAGAGGGCTCTGGTAGTGAGCTGGGCTGAATCTACCAGCTCTTCATACTGTTTAACTCTCCAAGCTAATTCAACACAGAGCCCTGCTACATGTTAAAAAGCAACTACCCATTAAGAGAGCTGATGGGGAAAAATTAATTTACCACTTAACGTTACACTGATCAATAATCTACTAACTCTAAGCTTGCTAGCAGTGGACTTTACTATGATTCATGGGCAATCATTTGAACTTTCATTCCTCCATAGTTAGAGCCATGATAAAAAAAAATGGTAGATTTTCAGTGGGCAGAAATGCAAACACTTAACCATTACACGCAGGCTTAATATTAGCGGTATTTTTCATGGGAATGTTATGAACTCCTGAAAACGTGGTCCATGTTTTTCTTTCTTTCACTACAAGAAACAAACTGCTTGCCTCCAGTCTGTACCACAGGCAGGTCATCTCCTGACCTGTTCCCTTTAGTGGCTTCCTATCACACCTTTCTTAGAAATAGAGTCCACAACTTCCAGACAGTGCATATGCTGCTCTCTGACCTGTCTGTTGGGAGGTGCAAAAAGAATTACTCTGGCATGCCAGAGGCTGAGCTGCAGCAAGTGTCATCAAGATTAATGACTTCATCATGGCAAGCTGGACAAATCAATCAGAGTCCTTGAAGGCAGTGAGAAAGACCAGACCCCATTACCCATCCAACCCATCCGTCACCATGAGCTCCAGACACTGCTCAGCACTGGCTGACGGTGGACTCCATACCTCACTGCTGCCCTCAGCTCCTGAGCCCCCCTGCAAATGCCACTGTCCCCCCACGATTTCCTGCACCAGGTGCTTTGCACAGCTCAATAGGAACATCTCAGCCAGCAATATGAGTGTGACCAGCTGAATTGCCCCCACTGCAATTAGACTTTCTAGGAAGCCTCTGCTTTGATTCAGATAGCTCTCAGTGTGTGCCATCTACTTTCCTTTCACTGGCAATCAGCCAGAGAAACACATCTCTGCAAGCACTTAAAGGGTGAAAGACCTTATGTTAGCTGAGCAAATGTTAAGGGACATTAAAACAGGGGGGGAAAAAAAAGAAAGAAAAAAAGAAAGAAAGTAGACACTGGTAAAACTTTTAAATGCAAGATTAGACAGGGCTTATCTGACCTGCCAGAGAGACTAAGAAGGAGGCAGGCTATAAAGCAAAGTCAATGTATTGTCTCTTCCCCATTCCTCTAATATTCTGCCTGTGATGATGTGAGATTCTCCAGGCAAGAAAAGAACCCCCCACCTCCACAGGGCACCATGTCCTTGAAAGAAAGGCGAGTGCGCAGGTGTATGATTCATTCCTTTGGTTAGGCATAGACTGAAGAACTCTTTTGCTCTTCAAAGCAGCCCACTCCACAGAGAGACATCTGGTAAATCCTACATGAGTTAATCTCCTGCCACAGTCTCAAAAATGCACACAAATGAAACCAGGTTCCTCCTGCTGGCAGCTTCTCTGCATGGGAGGAAATGACGAGCCTTGTCCTTGAAAGGTGATTACTCCACAGGGTATGGAATTGAGCTCCCCGTAGAATAGGGTCTTGCCCCCATGTTGAGAGCTGATGCAATGACTGTGAATGAGCCTTTTAACGATGGACAAAATAAATCTGCTCTGGTGTATTTGTACCTGACGGAAATTGCAGAAATCCGGGCCAAAGCAAGGACACTTGCTGGAGGTGGAAGGTGATCCAAAAAGTTGCTGTCCTTTTGCTCCACCCTCTGCCAGAGACCTTTGGAGGGGTTGGAGTTCCACATTATCCCCTCCAGCCTGCTCTCAGCTGCTCTCTGGTGTTTTCTCCCAGGGAAAACACAACCCCACGTGCCCAGTCTGACGCTCTTAATACACCTATGGCTCTGTGTTTCGCCTCCTTAAAGGAAAATTAAAAGAATAATATTACAGCATATCCTGAATAAAATATCTTGCAGTTAAGTATCAACAGACCTCGGCTTGTCAGTGCAGAAGTGACAGTAGACTCTTAAAAGCACTTCAGTTTCTACCCTCAAGATGCCAACCTCTGTCATGACCTATCAAAACATCTTTGGAGATCTGAGCTCTCCGTGGAAGCTTCTTGCTTGTGATTTAACAGGGGACATATCTAATCCTATGGGCTGTCCCAGGGCAAATTCACAGGGATTCAGCATTTTAACAGATTGAACAGATTAAGACATTTTCCTGCCATTCGCATCTCAAACTTGGTGCAGTGGGATGTACAACTTTGTTAGCAGATGGTGAAAGTCAGGTGTGTAAAAAGGTTTGGGCATTGTGCTCTGACATGGACCATCATTTATACGCATGAGGCTTTTTCCACAGAGGGAGAAGGGCCTGAGCTCAGCCACTTCTTGCAGCCCAGCAAGAAAGAAGACTGGATCTTGTGGGTTGCCTCCATACAGGTCAGGGTTAAACTGATGGCACTTTTGAAATGTAAATGGAAGATATTACGTAAAAAGAATTGCATAATGTTCCCAGATGTTTTCAATTTTCTGAGTACTTCTAAAAATAAAATGAACTTTTAATACTTAATCAACATAGTTATTCATTCTCTTTTACCCAAGATGAAATTTCCCATGAATTTTTTATGGATACACGTTAGTTATTATTGCCTTTGGCTTCCTGGTTCAGACAGAGTTCTGCCCTCTGTTCCACTGATTGTACAAATTATCCCCTACTGCATAGACTGGGTACACTCTTAAGTCCTTGAAAGCTCTTCAACTGATTTGGTTTAGCTAGACTTACTTCAGGAGAGGAAGATTTTCAAGGAATGCATTAGCTACCTAATGGTAGCATAGCTCACCCCGTAGCTCACCCCTCATGGGTCTATCTGGTCATGGACCCATGTAATCCCCTACTCTGGACTGGCACCCATCTCCTACAGAGCCTGGAGCAGCCTGGCAGGATGGGCAGGGTGGGATGTGGCTTACTGTGGATGCCTGTCTACTATTTATTTCTTTTCATATAATCCTGCACTTGTAGATGCTGGTGGTAAGGATGCTTTGAGCATGGTGAGACGAAGACTTAATCTGATGGTGCCAGGCTGGATTTCTCTTTTCAATTTCTCTATGCTTCCAGTACTAATAAAAACATCCACTGCAGGGAGAGGAAGCCTCTAGGCACAGTAAATCAGTGGGGCTTTATTTTTTTTTTACTCTGGACTTAAATGACTCTGTGATTTTTATTCCTATGTTTATTGCATAGCATTCTACAACACATGTCCTTAAAGTTGAGAACATGTTTTCTTGATATATCAGAGGAAATCCCAGCTGATTTGTGCCTAAGGGACCTTGTGTAAATGCACAGGATGCATCTTGGCCAACAGATGATTCAAAAGGAAAAGGAGCACAGAGAAAGCTTGAGCGACCACTGAGAGGCTGATGTGATTGTCTGAACAAATCCAAATGCTTGCATGACCACCTCCTGAAAGCAGAGTGCTGCAAACGACCGCAGAAAACGGCCAGGGTGATATTGAACTGTCAGCCAGAGACAACAGAGAGGACACTCAAGTGGCATGTCAGATCCATGTAAAAATAAAAGCCTGCAGCTTCCAAATGTTTCTGTGAGTGCTTTAGCTTGTCATGCCACCTCCCATCTCTAGTCAAATCACGAACCGTCAGCAGGGAGGACTTCGCATCAGGGACAGGTGAAAAGCAGGAAACAACAGGATTGGTACCAATCCAAGCACAGCTACTGCTTGGCCCAGAATCAGCACCAGCCTCTGCTCAGCACGTCCCTCACATAAAGCAGGAGATTGCCCAACAGCACTGTGCAGCCACAATTGCAAAGCCGAAAGGCAATAGCCCATTATGTTATTTTCAGCAGCGCTGCTCTACACTCAAACAGTGTTTAGCAAAGTGCCTTGTACATCTCTTTCTGCCAAAGTTGGGAATCCATTTAGAACAAGCCATTGAGCTTTATTTTATTTTAGTTAAATTTTTTTCCAAATGCATTAAGATAAATATGTATATTAGCAGTCGCTAGGGCAAACAGAAAACATTCATTTGCGTTTATCACAAGCAGTTGGAACCCTACTACACTTTACCTCTCATAGGGGGAATTTCTCCTGTGATGAATTAATCTTTATGAGCTAGTTCTTATCTCCTTCATTTCTTTGCAGCGACCACAGCTTTTTAAAAGAAGAAAATGAGCTTTAATTTTTTTTGTTCTGTGAATTGCATTTTCTGCTAACCGCTATTTATAAAAGGGGTGACTGAAACTCAGCTAAAGTACTACCACTCAGAAACCTAAAGAAACCAGAATATTTACTTCTCTCTTCAGCCCTGAATATTTCCACTGAATTTCCAGGAGCTCTTGAAGGGGGAACATTTTCATAATGACCCGGTGCAGTCACCAGGAGCTGTTACATTCTGAAATTAGCAACATGCTCCCCATAGATTGTTCAGTTTGGTCTCAGCTCATGGAAACCACCAAAGAGTTGATCTGGTCTGCCACTGAGCTCGTTATAAAGCGTTGTGGGAAGAACAGGAGAGTGAGGGCAGGGTCCAAGAGGCTTCAGTGAGGTGTGCAGCTGTGTTAACACATATTGTCCATGTGCTGCAAGAACTGCAGTAACCAAACACACATTCCAAAAGTGCACTGAACCCCAAAACACCCCTCCTTTCTCTCATCCTCTGCCCACTATCACATAGAGAGTTTTTAATTTCCAAACCTTATGCTTTTTCATTGTTCTGGCTTTTGGAGGAGTTCCTCTGTCTCCCTGTCACCATTCTGCCAGTGCCAAGGCCACCTGGATAAGCTGCAGAGGCCCCTGGGGACAGCCCAAGGCCAGGCCATTCCATGATTCTGTGACTCTGAGGACCACCATTGGGACAATGCAGCTTGACCCTTTGGAGGGCACTGAGTCAGTAGTGGAAGAGCTCTGACTTCGACACCTGCGCTGCCTATCAGTTGAAAAGCCCATGGTATGAAAAGCCAATTAATTGATATTATTTAAAGACTGCTTTTCAGAGGAGTCCTTTGTTGGAGGGACTGAATCTCAACTCTGTGCTAAATTATGCACAGGAGTTAAGGGAGGTGAGAGTAAGAAATCCACTGGGTAATCATAATCACTGTGCAATTAGGTTTGATATCATAATAGAAGGTTACTCTCGTAGGGGTAATGCAGTGAGGGTGAACTTTAAAAGGCCAGATTTTAAAACTATGAAAAAAAATATTAACAGAAGGCTCAAGGGCATAGTGAAACTCTTTAACAACTTAGAGCAAATTTGTTCCTAGAGTAACTCTTCTAGCAGCCCCAGGAGTTGTACCAAGGGTGAGTTTGGCTAATGCAATCAGTCTGAAGGCTATTTAAGAATCTGTGCTAGAGAGGCAGATGGTGGTTGGACCTTTGATCTGAAAATAAGAACAGGAAGAATGAAATTTGCATGGCTGAGCAGGGTTTATTGAAAATAAACATTCTTTTAAAAATTTAAAATAGATCCGACTAAAAAGAAGAAGAAAGGGTAGAGTAAATGAAGACAAGCTACAAAGGAAAGGGACGTTGAGATATAGGTCTATAAAAAAAAATCAAGGTATTTCTGATGCAGTAGAGAAGAAAAAAATTAAACCCCCAACCAGGCATATAATGAGTGGAACTTAGAAAGCGCTGTTGTTATGTGACAGCTTTATTGTACCTAATTAACTCAAATATATGTATCTGCTGGAAGACACCACTCTCCATGGTTACTTGCTGTCAGATGTGCTAAAGCAGGCATTTCTTCTGCACAGCCCTCTATCTTTGTGGGGAGAGGGGGAGGCTGAAAATCAGAGGATGCTGAAGCAGGAATAAAACCTTGGCCTGAGTTATTTGTACGGATGTAACTAAAGAGATTCCTTCTCTCTGCCACTTTCTGTGGGAAATTAGAGAGTGACTTCAGCAGTGATTTACTTTAACACTGTGGAAGGTGAACAGGACCTGAGGAAGGAGTTATGTGGCTGGGAGCTCATCAGGGCAGTAAATCACCCGGAGTAGTTGGTTCCCAGCCCAGGCTGTAGAGAAAACAAACCACACAATAGTGAACCTGTCAAATAAGGTGCCCTGCTCGCCTTACGGGGTGAAATCCCCCTTGAAAACGAATGGAAGGATTCAGTGCAACAACAGAGAGGGAAAACTCCCTGGGAGCTACTGCAGGAGCAGAACCCCACAATGGCCGGGAAATGGTGGCATCCCCGCAGCGCTCCCAGCGCAGCCAGCACCGGCCCTGCCGGGAACGGCGCAGTGTAGGAGTTCTGGTTGTTTAGACAATCGGGACGGCTAGAGACAAGAGAGCTCTGAGGTTGGGTCTTAGAGCATGGAGTTTATTACGAAGGGCGTGGGTGTAGGGGCTGTGCTTGGAGCTGCCAGCTGCAGCTCGAAGCAGGCCAGAAAAGTAAGAGAGCAAGAGAAGCAAAGGTTAGAGCAAGAGAGAGTAAAGCAAGAAGAAGTAGGGGAAGTAGTAGAAGTAGTAGAAGTAGCGGTAGTAGAAGTAGAAGAAGTAGCTGAAGTAGGAAAAGTAGTGGAAATTCTCATTTACAATACAATAAATCTTCTTCTGTGTTGAATATTCTAATTTCCATTAACCAATATAGTACAAGATACAAATCCTATAGTATTTACATACAGCCTATAAGAATTGTTATTTTACCATACTGCGTTACATTTTAAACTCTAGAAACTACTCTTTGGACCCCTGCTGCCAAGCTAGTAGGGTCTGCTCTGACCCTTGGACTTGTCAGCAGGCAGAGGGTATTGTTCAATCAG